>JAAGKR010003434.1:56679-74781 GCA_011419295.1 Clarias macrocephalus | reverse complement strand
ACACACACACACACACACACACACACACACACACACACACACACACTGATCAACAACCATCTAACTATTGTTCACACCAACCCGTAATTGCTCTTGTGCACAATATTTATTACTTATTTGCACAAAACTCTTTTCTATCTTCGCCAATATTTACAAGGTATGTTTACTGTTTCTGCTCCCGCTACCTCAACTCATTACCTCATCACCATGAAGGATTGAAATGGGTCATGTTGTCGTGTCGTCACTTTGTCGCTTGTTTTTCATATGCACTTTATGTTTTCTCTTTTGTATAGACTTAGATAGTTTTCTGTTCATTTAAAATAAAAATGTCAATCTGTCTTGTCTCAGCCAGTCAGCTAATTAGGTTTCTTAGTTAGCTAGTTAGATTTGTTAATTTATGTTGTATGTAGCACTTTGGTCCTGAAGGACCGTTGCTTTGTTTCACTGTGTACTGAACTCTATAATGGTTGAAATGACAATAGAAGACTTGACTGTAAACAATTAACAGGTTAAAATTAAGGATAAAAGTTAAGTGCTTATATGCTGTTAACTTATAGATATTACTTTTAAGGGTTAACGCGCCGTTGTCCACCGCTCTGTGGCTCTTTAGAAATCGCCAGGCAGAGGATTGGGATCCATATGATTTGTTTAAAATTTTTAGAAATCACAAAAGACTTTAAGATTTCATCACAAATTTCCATATAAAAGAAGCAGCTGTGTGCTTTCTCTCTGTATACACACTGGAGACTCATGTGAGCGTCCAAAAAATATCAAATGTGAATTTTGCACAAAAAGGTCTCATTTAAAGAAGGAATGTTTCGCTTAGCGTTCACACGTGTGGATTATATACTGTGTTTATGTGTGGATTATATACTGTGTTTATGTGTGGATTATATACTGTGTTTATGTGTGGATTATATACTGTGTTTATGTTTGGATTATATACTGTGTTTATGTTTGGATTATATACGGTCTTTATGTTTGGATTATATACTGTGTTTATGTGTGGATTATATACTGTGTTTATGTTTGGATTATATACTGTGTTTATGTGTGGATTATATACTGTGTTTATGTTTGGATTATATACTGTCTTTATGTGTGGATTATATACTGTGTTTATGTTTGGATTATATACGGTCTTTATGTGTGGATTATATACTGTCTTTATGTTTGGATTATATACTGTCTTTATGTGTGGCGGCGTCTTTAGCGGTTCGAAACTTGCGACTTTATACAATGGTACTTCATACATTGAAAACAACACAAGCACGGCGAATAAAACCCGCGGCAATGTTTTTATTTTGTGACTAGCGTTTATTCAGAACCCCCCCCCCCCCCCCACTAAGAAATATATACATAAATAAATTCATTAATAAACAAAGTCAAACGGGGACCTTTAATCCTTTGATAGACTCTCCCCGCTCCTGCGTCTGCCTGGCCTGGTATGAGAACACAGAACCACACGTGACAGTACTGCAGGGCTGCGTTCAATAACGAGAGCGCCCAAAAACAAACCATCTAACTGTCGTACGTCGAGCTGTATGCATGCAACACAAGCACTGGTTATTGAACGCAGCCCCTCTGTACTATCCCGAGCGCTCCTGTGCTCTCGTGCACCGTCCATCAAATTTTACATTTACTTTGCTAGTGTTCAATTTATGATTTACATTTGAACAAATAAAAAAAAATTGTGCTTTCAGCAGCCTTTGAAAACTCAGCGTTTTAATGGTGTGAACAGACCCTTAATTAACAACGCAATCCTCAAAAACATTAGACTCCATTAAAGGACCTGATTGTCTGGAGCGGTCAGTGGTACGAACAACGTATAAGAATTTATAACTTAAAAACAATAAAAGTGCATTCAGGAAACTATCATACCATTATGATGACAACTGTGGAATTTAATTGATTATGCACTTTAATCAATCCTTTGTTGATCAATTAATTGAATCAATGTGTAATTTTTTGATTGAGAATAGATTTTTTTTTTACTTTCAAAGTGTTAAATTCTCTAAAATTGATGAAGTCCTTAAAATACACCGCATCTCTGACGAAAACACAAACTGCTCGCATCTTCAACATTTTGTAAGATTTTTGTAAGCTTATATGCGGATGGTGCAACACCGCCACCTACAGGACTGGAGCAACTGATTGGGAGGAAAAAAAGAGAAAAGCTTTGTATGAGATTAGACTTTAAAACCTGTAAGAAACATAAAATCAAATCGAATCGACAGTCTAACGGTGAGTCACAGCTCCAGTTCTCTCTCACACACACACACACACACACACACACACACACCACACACACACACACACACACACACACTCACAAATGGAGAAATCAGAAACCGTCCTGAGGGACGGAGGATCTACGCATCATAATTCTCGGCAGTCAGAGTGCATGTGGCCTGAACATCACACGGAAATCCTAAAGATCTGGAGTGGAAGGAAAACAGTTTCTCTAGAAGGGGGTTTAATGAAACGTGTCTCTGGTGCTGATGTCATGAGATTACAACTGAGACACTAAACATCCTCGCTTGTTGCAAAACACACTGTGATGTTTGACTTAGAGTGGTTTGATTTTTGTGGTCACAGGGAAAGTCCCGACAGCTTTGGCGCGCACACACACACACACACACACACACACACACACACACACACGTACATCTAACGTGAGCGATCGTGTGGTTAGCCCTCTTTAATCTCCTCATCCTTATCTGCCTCTTCAGAGACAAGTCAGTCGTTTAGGAGCAGAAATCACTCGACTGTTACTAACACACACACACACACACACACACACAGTCAGCAAGTCCAAAAAAACACTAGCATGGACTGTTTTTATTTCATTCCTCCATTAGATTTCCATTAAAACTGAGTTTCATGTAAAATTCCTGGTGGTAATCAGACACAGAGATTCGATTTAAAAATTCTGGCGCTTTTTTCTTTAAACCTCGCATGAATAAGTTTGGGGAAAAAACATCCAGGTTCTTTATACGTCCCTTAAACGTTGTTGGGTAAAATAAAAATCTACACTTTTGGCCGAAAGTACTGAAACAAAAGTCAAACTCAACGCTTTAATGACGTTCTGAAGAGACACAAGAACCGTTTGTTATTTTGTACAGTATAAACTTCTCTACAGCCCTTTATTGTTCAAACCCCTCCTGGATCCGGCTGTCATCTGTTTTGAGAGAACGGTATGGCTTACGGTATGTTGTGTTAATACTTTTGGACACCACTGTACAGTTCATTCAGTGAAAAGATGTTTTTAAAATACATTGTTCATGTGGCAGAAAAGAGAAAGTAATTTTAACAGGTTAATTAAAACCAGATCAAAAATCAGGATAATGATTAATGCTGAATTACAGGACAACAAATGTGACTAATTTTCAAAAACCCTTTTTTGTGTTCTTTAAAATAAACCGTCGTCCAGATTTCTTCGATCCACTTCCCTGCTGTTAAACCAACAGCAGCTGGTAAATACAGATCACTGGGGCGCCGCCCCCTTTCAGATATCTAGAGAATTCAATTCAACTGAATATATATATATTTTTGAACAATTTTAATTGTTGCAAAGCAGCTTTACAGAACCAAAAGAAAACAATGGAAAGTGTATGAAATGTGAATCAGAACGATCAGATGGTCCCTGATGAACGAGTCGAGGGCGACGGTGCTGAGGGAAAAACTCCCTGAGATTCAACAGGAAGAAACCCTGAGAGAAACCGGACTCACCAGGGAACCCATCCTCATCTGGGTGATAACGGAGAGCAGGGATTGATCTGATCTCATACTGTGTGTTAGGAGGCTGGAAGTTCAGTATAACAGGAGACGTGTTTAAGTTTATATGAATCTAGTCAAACCTACAGTATTATTAAGCTTATTTCCAATGAAACTTTAATAAAATTGTAAGCAGAAATGTCTCGTCCCATTGGCAGATAATTTTGCTTCTTTCAATAAATACATTTCTAAAACTAGCAAAACATTCTGCCAATAGAACGAGACATTTTTTTGTTGAAAATTTCTTAGTACAATTTGATTAGAAGTAAGCTTAATGATTAAAATTTTGTTGCAATCTTATTTTAAGAAACTGCAGATAAATGCAACTTTACATCCAAGATCTTTTCCCTGCTAAAATGTCGTCTTTTTGCAGTGTAGTGCAACTAGCGCTCGGGTGATGCTTGTGGTTTCTGTAGACACTCAGTAAAGTTTGACTAAACCTGATCTAGACTCTGAATCAACAGATTTATTTTGTAAAGACTGTCCCGTTTGTGTTGTCTTAGCAAATAAAAATAATAATAAAAAAAGTCCGTCGGTGACATTTCATCTCTGAGCCACGCCCTTTCAGTGGCAAAGGTTCGCGGTCGACCGGGTTTGTCCCCCTGCGTCCCCCTGCATCCCCCTGCATCCTCTCCTCCAGGAATTTCCAACAGACTCTATAATTCATCCTCTGAAGCCGATCTGGCAAAATTCTATTAGTTTTTGGTAAATGTGGACTCGTTAGTGGAGTCAGACGTTTCGACCACGACTGCACGTCTCTCCCTCTCTCTCTCTCGCTCGCTCGCTCGCTCGCACGCACACACACACACACACACACACACACACACACACACACTCGCTTCTATTTAGAGCTGACAAAATGTTGATGAAATTCAAAGGAAAGAATCGAACATCCAAATCCCCTCATTAGTGGTGTCCAGTTATTTTGCGTAAATAATTACACCCTCCCCCCCACAGACAGGGATCATCGCATCTCCTCTCAACACCACAGATACGGATTTATAAATAGATCAAACGTGCGCCTGGCTCCACCCGCCGGGCCGAGAGACTCGTCAGGGATGAGACGCCTCCTGGAGAGAGGCTCTAAAAATATTCCTGGCCGGACTCTTCCTTTTCTTTCAGCGCTCATTTTCATCACTCAGTCTCCTGGTTTATTTTTACAGTAGAAGATGTTTATACTCCAGCGCTGTAATTTCAGGCCTGGAAACTGGTGATGGGATGAGCGAGAGAGAGAGAGAGAGAGAGAGAGAGAGAGAGAGAGAGAGACAGGGTGGGGTGAAGCATGATCCGGGTACACTACACGTATATATATGTGAGTGTGTGTGTGTGTGTGAGTGTGTGTGTGTGTAGGAATCCCTGAAGCTCAGTAAGCTGTGTGTGGTGCAGGAAACTCCCTGGTTTATATACAGTGTGTGTTTGGTGTTGTTTCAGATTACAGACTCACTAAACCTGGTCTGGATGTATGAGCTTCTGCTGGAATCATAAACACTCTCATGTCTCTTACAAAGCGTCTAATTCCGAGTTAATATTAACGTGAGGGAAACGTCGTCGTATTCAGAATCGCTTTACACACACGGTTAATTATTAAATAAACACCTGCATGTAATTAATCATTTAATTAATTTCTGTTGATTGTGTAAAGCTGCTTTTTGACAATGTTAATTGTTAAAAGCGCTACACAAATAACATTTTATTGAGTTAATGTCAACTTTATCGGAGTACTATAATGTTTCTGAGTGGACGTGTTAGAGAGACGGATTCACCATCATCATCACCATAAAAACAGGTATAGAAAATAACTTCACTTTTAATCTTAAAAAAAATTTTTTTTTAAATTTAATGTCAGTGTTCCACACACACACACACACACACACACACACACACACAGTATACCTGATCTATTGTTCCTACCGCGAGTGTGTTGTAAATGCAGCGGATGCCAGCTGGCGTAAAAAGAGTGACGGTCTTTCGTTCGCACGTGATCTGCAGAGACGCTCAGGTTTACACAGTGAACGGACTCTCCTTCAACAAACAGAGAATAAACAAGCCTTAAACCTTAAGGGTCATGGACCTGTGCAGCAACACAGCACTGAGTAACAACCCATTAAAGCATTAATAATAATAAAATAAAAAAAACATGCTTATATGGAAGTCCTGCTGGTGTGTCGACGGAGGAGACTTCAGATATATTTGGGTTTTCTGATACGTCATGTAGAACCAAGTTATCGTTACTTTTAAAACATGTTAATTTTACTGCTATTGGAATATGGGAATGACGTTGCAAAAATGCAGAACTTGAAAATGCATTTATTATTATTATAATTATTATTATTATTATTATTAGGCCTTTAAGTTAGCTAGTTAGTTTTTTTTTTGCTAATTTATGTTGTAAATTTATGTTGTCTTGTCATTCTGTGTCGCCTCAGCTAGCCAACTAATTAGGTTTCTTAGTTAGTTTCTGTTAACTTATGTTGTTAATTGATGTTGTATGCAGCACCTCTGTCCTGGAGGAACGTTGTTTGTTTTCACTGTGTACTGCATATAACTGTATACGGTTAGAGTGACAATAAAAGCCTACTTGACTTGACTTGACTTGACTATTACTACTATTTATTTATAGAAACAACCAAAATCAACCATAAAACATGTGGACTTATAAATCTGGTCTCTTTCTTCGTCTATGTGACCCCCCCCCCCCTTTTTCTTTTTTTGCTTAGTCATGTTTGTATATTTGTTTGAAATGAAATAAAATTCAGTTCATCATATTGCCAAGGTTGTGCTGAAACAAAGGATGCATTTTTATTAAAACAATATACACAGTTAGTAAAACTGAAAAATGGCTAAAATGCTCAGGGCTTTTAAAGGCTACGTGCTCTGACACACAGCGTCATGTCTGTACACCAAAGAGTGTTTAGTTTTAACTTCATCTTCACTTTTCACATGCAGGGGCAGATGGAGGGGAAGGTTAGTAGGCTGGATCACTGGAATGTGAAATGAATAAACGAAAGTATATCTTTATCTTTATGACCGCAGGTATACATCACACCTGTAGAGAAACGCTTGAATGTCCTGCTGTAAGAACCTTAGATCTTTTCATCACTCCATGCGTTCTGCAGTTAAAGAAACCCTGACCGAGCGTAAATTCATTCATCACTTTATTTCTGTTTTCCTGAACTTTAAAGAGCCTCCGATAAACCTCTGAGCGTAACCCGCTCGCACCGTCTCTCTGATATTACAGTAGGTTCTTATTTATAAAAGGTTGTTAGACTGATGAATGATTCGTGGCGAGCGCTCTGATCTTCGCCTCGTTTGCATGTCGAACATAAACGCAGATCTGATCGCACTTTAATGATGCACGTACACACACTGAAGTTATCACAGCACTGTGTAAACACACACACGGGTAATGACAGGACAGATGCAGTGGGGTGCAGGGTGGAGCCAAGCGTGTGTGTGTGTGTGTGTGTGTGTGTGTGTGTGTGTGTGTGTGTGTGTGTGTGTTTGCATTAATGCCTCATATCTGTAAGGCAAATGTCAGTGTGTTTATAACTGGATCTAAAACCATGCTGATGCATAGACAGATAGGTAGATGATGGATGGATGGATGGATGAGTAGAAAAAGATGCTAAAGCTTGTAAAACTACGTGGATGAGTGAACAAAAAAAGGGGGCAGATAAAAATCAGATGGATAAATGATTGGATGGAATGATACATGAGACAGATTGATGTATGGATGGTGCTTGGCCAAAAAAAGGATGGAAGGATACTTGGGATGGATTGATGGATGGATGAAGAAACCGAACAGCAGAAAAGACTGTCGATAGTAATTATAAAGATTAACAGATGGATGGATCGAAGAACAGATGACAGACAGATAAATGGATAGATGGAAGGATTGATGGATGAATAAAATGAGCAATTAATGTATATAAATGGATGGAAGAACAGTGATGGAAAGATATACAAACAGATTGATACAAACAGTTTAAGGTATGATGATGTAGGCCGCTGTAAAGTATGATGTAATGCATTTAAAATAATGATGTAATGCACTGAAAGGTATGATGCAGAACACTTGTTCGAGTCGGGCTCTTGCTCGTTAGTTGCAGAGCAGGAAATCTGAGTGACGTCCCATTGAACACAAACACAAAGCGTCACTTATCCTCTTACACGACTTAACCTCCGCCTCACTGTACTAATCCCCGACTGATATTCTCTCCCGAGCTGGTAACGCTCATCAAAGCCACCGCAGTGATTTCTCACTGTGTTCCATCAGGTAGCTCGTCCACACACACACACACACACACACACACACACACACACACACACACAGGTTAACATAAAGCTTTCAGTAAAATAGAAAGAAAGACGTCAATGGTATTAAGGAATTAAAATGCAGTTCATGAATGATGCTATAGTTCTCCAAATCAGATACACTGCTATAGTGTGTGTGTGTGTGTGTGTGTGTGTGATGTAGTACACGGTTAATCAGTCAAACTGTGATTTTTGCCCTGCATTATAAACTCATAAAAACCTGCATGACAGCAAAGCAAAAAACAAGCACGCGCGCGCGCACACAAGTGTAAACACTGGCAACAAACAACAACAAGGCCAGTCACGTGACTCACCGGCCCTCTTATCTTCCAGCAGATACTGGGGTATATATATTCACTTAAACATGAAGAATGAAAAAAAAAAAACATGTAATCGGCACTATTTTTAGACAAAGTCGTTTTTTTGTTTGTTTTTTCGCATGTATTGATGTGAGTTACCTGCCCGGGCTTCCAGCGGTGTTATATAATAATAAACACACAGACAAACATTCAGTTCTCAGAGCTTCTCCCCTCTTTCTTCACTTTCTGCCTCCGCTTTCACGTTTCTTCTTGTTTCATAGTCCGGATTTATTCCGCTGTTTAGAGAGAAAAAGCTCCAGTTGGTGAAAGGCTTTAATTAGCGCCTTCAATCGGCGCGCTCTGAATCACGTGACCCAGTTAGACGCATCCTATTGGCTACAGCGCGGGCTTCCCTCGAGCCACGGATTAACACGAGCACAAAGTGGTGTGATACTGACTGAGGGAAACGTTTGAATGCTTCAGATATTTAACAGAGCAGAAAAGAGATCTTATATAAAAACAAACGGACAACAGAAAAAATACCTTTATATCAAATAATAATAATAAACTAAATTGTTATTACCAGATTTCAGACCTTTCATGTTATTTACTAATCTCCACATGTTTATCACTGAGAGAAAATCATCTGCTGTTAAACCTTCAGCTTCAGATTCAGAACTGCTAATGATCTGCCTCATATGATTCAGAACCGTTTAAAAACATCTGAGTCGTTTTTATACGGGCAGGTTTAGTATGGCATGATTTTAACCTGTTTTGATATTATTTAATGATTTATAGACATTCTGGTATGACATAATTTGACCTTATAATATGATATAAATCAGATCAGTTTTGTGATTCAGAGTCATTTAGATATGATTCAGAGTCATTTAGATATGATTCAAGATATAATTCAAAACTGTTTTTATATAATATCATTCAAAATCTGTATATTTCTTATTGAAACCTGAATCTTTTTAACAGGAACATGCAATGTGTGTGTGTGTGTGTGTGTGTGTGTGTGTGTGTGTTTGGCTTTTATAACCGAAGCCTCATTAAACAGCAGACTTCTCTCTCCAGGTCCTTCATCTTCCACTGAGACCGAGGCCCGCGCATGATTTACTTCCTTCTCCATTTATTTTCCTCCACTTTACTCCCTTTGTCCTCCTGAGTCTCTGTCCATGTCCATGTTTCGGAAGTCAGCGCTCACATTAGTGTCATCATGGAAAGATGGGCCGAGTGTGTTTGGGATGGATGGAAGGAACTTTACAGCTTTGCAAATGTAGCAGGAGACCAGAGTTCAGTCTGGAGGGTCTACCATTCATCTAAACACACACACACACACACACACACACACACAAAAAGAGAGAGAGAGAGAAAGAGAGAGAGCTAAGCAGACTCGGAGAGACAAAGAGAACAAGACGATAAAGACACAGAGTGATAAATGAATAAAGACAGACAGACAGACCAAAAAACAGACATGAAGAAAAAACAAACATGCACAACAAGTGAGCAAAAAAAGAAGAAAAAAAAGTGAGACAAAAGAAGAAAGAGAGACAGGCAGGAGATAGTGGGACACTCACACAGACAAAGAAGGAATGAACGTGATAAAAAGAAGAGTGACAGAGAAAGAGAAGCATAACAAGAAACAGACAAAGAAAATAAAAAGAGACAGAGACAGCGAGAGAAAGTCGGATTAACCTGAGCATAAACTCCTGTTAAAGAGTAGGATTCTGTCTCACTTCCATCACACGGTGGTGTATAAAAGCAATAAAACACTGTTACAGTAAACTTCAGCACCTTGTTATAATCTCTAAACGACATCAGGAGGAATGTTATTAGGATTGGAAGAAAAAGGGTTAATATTTCAATCATTATGTCCATATTTCCCAGAGAGACCCTCTGCCCTGAGACTGGGACACGGGCGCCGGGTAATAAGTGCCTGAGTCCGGCTCTCCAGGGCCAGGATGAGGTAATGCGCTTTTATTCTCAGCTCCAAAAGATACTCAGTGAGCAAAAGCAGAGAAAAAAAACCTACAGCATAAACTGGTATTGTGTGTGAGGTAACTGGAGCTCTGAGAGGCTGCCAACTTCCTCTTTATTATGACAACAGGATGGGCAAAGAAAAGAAAAACCACCGTGAATAGCTAATAGTGTCTATTGAGTAAACTGTGTCTTTTCTTTCTGAGCTCACTGTTACTGTCTCTCTCTCTCTCTCTCTCTCTCTCTCTCTCTCTCTCGTCTGTGGTTAAATATTAAAACTTAAATATTTAGACCTCTGCTCAATATAACCTCCTGTAAAAGGGTTCATTGTGATCCCGCGATGTGGCGATTAATCATCAGGATGTGCTGCGAGGAAAAGTGCTTCAGTCCAACAACAAACACGATAGAGGAAGAGAAAAAAAAAACTGATTCACCCAGGAGTCTGGAGGTCATGACATCATATTAACCATTTCCCACGCTAATTAAGTTTATACTTAATTCCTTTCTAACGTGATGTAGGCGGAGCTAATATTGTGGGCATCGGTTAAATAAATAAAAAATTCACAATTAAGGTGTGTTAATGAACACTGTTAACAATTCGAGATGCATTAATGAGGTACAAATAAAGCAGAAATTACTGCTACGATGTACATGCGCATTATGATTGTATATGCAGGTGGGAATGAAACTGTACATAAAGTGCACCAGCAAGTAGTAATGGAGAGAATGAATAAGCAAGTATATAACTAGCAAATACGAATAAAAGCCGAGGATGCAGTGATGAAGGATGTGACCGCTGTGCAGTGAAGGCAGAACGTACTGTATATGAGCATGTTTATAGTGATGTCAGTGAAGGAGATCCCTGTCCTGACACAGAGCAGAGTTAGCGTGAAATCTAATTGCAGTCGGCAGAAAAGACTTCCTGTAGCGTTCTCTTTCACTGTGGACCTGAAGCTCCGCTGTTTATCCAGCAGGTTGTGGAGGGGATGTGAGGTGTTCCCCATGATGCTTAACAGTTTGTGTAACATCCTTCTCTCCACTACAAGCTCCAAACACTTCAGGGGAGTGCCCGGTATCGAGCTCGCCTTCTTGATGTCATCACAAGAACAAAAGTCATTAACGTGGAAGATTCCCGGAGACAGACAGATTATAGGAAATACATTCGCATTCTGGTGGGACAAAAGTGGGTTCCAGCGGCCATGAGCTGTTTGGATGTATATTCATAGGGATGCAGGCTACAGGAAGCATAATAAGGCGGTTGTTTTATGCTCATAGCTGCATGGGAAAGATCATATTACAAAACCTTACAACTTACAATAAGGGCAACATCTAAATAAAAACACACCATAAGATGAAAAATACTTCCAAATAACTTCCATCTAATCTAGCAAACTTTAGAGTTTAGCCTAGCTTACATTACTTAGGCAGGACACACTGTACATGGTAGATTATCAGTTATTTATCATTGAATGGTCACTCGCCAGGGAAAAATCAACATGTCCAATTCCAAATATAATTTGTACCAAATGTGTGCTGCTTTTGCAACATCATGTGTTGTTGGATTTTCTCTCGATTTTCTGCTTAATTTAGTCATAGCCAATTCCAACCACATCTTTTCAGGCTACTTCATGCAACACGAAGCAGCGTAACACACTATCCGCCCCTTCTGGATCCATGAGCTCACAGGTGCCCATGATTGGCTAGCGTCTCTATGAGTGACGTGAGAGTGTGTGTGCGCCATCCCTCCCTCTGAGAGAGCACGGCCAATCTGCTGTCTAGACTCTTGGCTACGGATGGCTGTAACATCACCCGAGAATCAGCTCACGATCTCCACATGATAGTGGATAGATAGCGTTTCAATTACGCCACTCATGGGGGCAAAAGATACAGTAGCTATTTAACCCTGTAAGACCGTAGCAGTAAAAAGTGAGCAGGAAGGTTGATTAAATGATTCATGGTTGATGGCACGAGGTAGTGTTAGAGAGAGATAAATGTAAATCCATGGAGCGAAAACGTTCCTAAGGGATAAATGAGGTTTCAGCGTTAGAGCTCCATTAAAAGCATTTAAGGATTTTCACTCACCCGCCACTTTATTAGGTCATTTAAACTTCTTGTTAATGCAAAATTGTCTTCAGCCAATCACATGGTATTAACACAATGCATTTAGACATGTACGTACTGTAGACCTGTAGTCAAGATGATCTACTAGAGTTCAAACCGAGCATCCGAAAGGTTATTTAATTGACTTTGACCGTGGTGCCAGATGGGCTGGTCTGAGTATTTCCCAAACTGCTTATCTACTGGATTTTCACACGCAAGCATATCTAGGGTTTATAGAGAATGGTCTAAAAAAAAGAAAATATTTAGTGAAGTAGGATTCATGAATCAGAGTCATGAAAATCATGAATGGAGATCACTTAAACGCTTGATGACATTGCATGGTAAAAAACAGTTTAATAGTGACAATAAGAACATTTCCACACACACACACACACACACACACACACACACACACACACACACACACAGTGGATACTCAGGATAGGGACAGAAAAAAAAGCTTCAGTTTTGTAGGGAGCATGAAGACTGGACTTTACACAACTTCTACAGCGATTCAGCTGATGTACAGACATTCTCACATTATCCTGAAGAATTGTTTGATACACTTTGGAATTCATCTTCCCCTCTATGACTACAAGCTGGCCACGCCCTGATGCAGCAAACCTCCAAATCATGATGTTTCCTCCACCGTCCTCTACGGTTGGGATGATGTGTTCATGATGATATGCGTGTACTTTTTACGCCAGATATTGTGCTGCGTGTTCTTTCCAAATAGTTCAGTCATAGTTTCATCAGTGCACAAAACGTTTTGCCAATACCACTGTGGAGTGTCATTGAGCTCTTTCACATACGCCAGGCGTGCAGTGATGTACTTTTTAGTAAGCAGCAGCTTCCTTTGTGGTGTGCTGCCATGGACACTCTACTTGTTCACTGTTTTACCTACTGTAGACTCATTAACACAGGTGTTAGCCAGTCCCAATGATGCCTTCAAATCTTTTGCTCTCACTCAGGGTTGTTTCTTTACCTCACCGATGAGTCTTTGTTGTGCAATTTCAAAATGTCCACATACTTTTTCTTGCCACTGTATTTCATTTAGCAGTCAACTCATTCATACACAGTATTTCAGACAGGCTTATATTCATGTTTTTTTTTTTTTTTTAGAAGTGATTGTAAGTGGTCAGGGTTCCTCATAGAGTAGATTAGCATGGTGTAGATTAGCATAGTGTAGATTAGCATGGTGCAGATTAGCATGGAGTAGATTAGCATGGAGTAGATTAGCATGGAGTAGATTAGCATGGAGTAGATTAGCATGGTGTAGATTAGCATGGTGTATCTTACTGTAGTTCACTGGTGGCCAAAGGGTCAGTTTTACACACAACCCTACTACAGATAAATCCTGAGGAACGGTGGAGCAGGTCAGAAGATCTCTGTGTGACAGATGACGTGCGGAGGGACGAGATCAAGCCGAGAGCACAGGGGTTCACCTTCTCCTCCATCACACACACACACACACACACACACACACACACACACACACACACACACACACACACACACACACACAATAAAGAATTGTCTGAGTTTGTCACATCCCCCGTACAGTCCTGACCTCCCTCAAAGACATTTCCACATGTTTGGACCATTAAAGGAGTTCGGATAGAGGTGTTTTGGATATGACTCCGGCGTATTGAGAAAGTGATGGTGTCCAAGCACCAATGAGACACTGGGATAAGTGCATTAGTGTAGCAGGAGATTATATAGAGAAATAAAGGGAGTTTTTACTCTCAGGACTTCTGTTCTGTTATTCTGCACCGTTATCAAAAATCCCACTTTGACTCGAACACCAGTATTTTGTATTTTGCGGATCTTCACAGACTTCTTACTTTCTTATCAATGTGTTAAATTACAGACACACTGGCCTGAGGTCACTTTCCCACTTTCTAACTTGTTAAAGTGCAGAAATACTGGATTCCTGCGTGCGGCGTATCTCTGTGGTGTTTATTATATTTGGACGTGTCCTCAGGCTCCTTCTGGTCACCGCAGCCACTTTCTAGAGAGACGGAGGCTTCCGAACAAATTACGGCCTCTTCCCCAGGCCTGCAATTTGACATTTCCACACTTAGCAGATAAATAACGGGGACGAGAGCGGCCAGGCTGCATTTAGAGGGGAAAATCCTGACCTGACACTGGATGAAGGATGATGCTTCGTGATGCTCGATTGAAGCGTGCGCTGAATCCTTTGTCCGCAAAAACCGCCGGGGTTAAAAATAAAACCGGGGCTCGTCGAGTTCATCTGCTTTTCAGAAACAAGACGGCGAGGGGAACGCATTCAGACCGTCCATTCCTACATTCCATATATATTATTAATATCGAAATGTTTAAATACAAACAGAGCAGAGACCCGTGTCCAGGACTTGGACAGTGTTATAATTGTATTGTATACAGATGGAAAAAAAATGAACAGATGCAAAAGAATTGAAATCAGTGCTCTAGAATAAATAAAATAAAATAACATTAGATCCTAAGACCTGTATGCTTTGTAAAAGTCAGAGGTGCAGTTATATTTTTGTACCCTAGCTTATTCATTTATACTGTATAACTTGTAAGAAAACATCAAATTCAAATTCAAAATCAAATTCAAATTTTATTTGTCATGATAAACATGATTTGTTTATGCATAAACGACCAAAAACACAAAATGAGATCCTCCCCAGATGCACAATTCTTCACAAATCTTTTCAGCGTAAACACTGTATAAAAAACTAAACAAAACAGGACAAACCCTGTGTGACGTCACCCATAAGAGCTCAGTTACCACCCACAAGCTAACGATCTTAGCTTTAGCTTAGTTAAAATACGAATCTAATCTAATGATAATTTACAGATTAACGTTTATGATTGAACTCCATCATCTGTACCATACACATGATACAGTGTCATGGCCTACATTTCTTGTGGTAAGTTAAACTCTAACGCTTCCAGTTAGCTGGTTAAAGAAAATGATGCATAGCAAACACATGTAGTGGTTTGACACCGCCACTACTGCTGTCACTCAAATCAGCCACGCCCCTATTTATGTATAAGTTTATGGCTTAAGATAATTTTAACTGATGAGTTACATCAAAATTCACCCCTGTACAGTCGTCATGAGTAGAAAAGATAGCTATGAAGATCAATTTATTATTATTATTATTATTATTATTATTATTATTATTATTATTATTATTATTATTTCTTTTTGGTCAGGCTGCAAACTTTAGTTTTATTTATTTTAAAAATATATATTTATTTATGAAATATAATATTTATACTATAAATATTTCAGGCTGTAAACTGTTTATTTTCGTTGTAAATGCTATGAAGTTTAACATGCGGCTCTATGAGGATTGACTCACGTTCAGAGTGAGCCCCCTGTGGACATTGGAGGAACTGCGCGTTTTGGCCTTATTTTTCAGAACCAACGGTTAGCCCTTGTTTCATCTCAGGGTCAGCCATGTTCACTCACTCACTCACTCACTCACTCATGACCCTCGAGCCACCGTACCACCCAGCCATGTTTAGTCCTCAGTTATTATCATATATTATAACTTGTCATGTGACTAGGTACGCCTATTCATCAACGTTCATGAAAAAAATTTGCATGTTAAAAATACTTTCAGGATTTTGAACACATTTACCTTGGGCAAATTTGTCATGTTGTACATACTGTTTTAACAAAATAAATAAAGTGTAATTAGCATTAAAAATATCAAGCTGTTAAAGTGATTCTACATTCTTTGAGAATTACTTTTTGTTTTATCAAATATTTTTTTCTTTAACGCCTTTTGACCAATCAAAATCCTCTTCTATTTAAATGTAAATTCTTTTCTCTTCCGGAGAGACAGAACACACCTTTCTCACTTCATTCACTTGGAAACGAAAGGCTGTGAGGATTCATTCGTATTCACACACCGCGAGTGTTTTACTCTCTCTCACACACACACACACACACACACACACACACACACACACACACACACACAGCGTGACAGCATTTCACATTCAAACACAGAGGTTCTAGCTGGTGTTAAAGGTGTAAATAGGTGTTCTTAACGATCCGTCTCTGACTTTAGAGAGCCGTGATTCCTTTACATCCACCATCGTGGTTCCTCTTTATGTCGTTCTGACATTTTTTTTTCATGATGAAGGAGGCCGAGACTGAGACCAGATAAGATTTGTCAGATTTTATCAGATCTTACAGTTATTTATGCTTCCTTCCTTCCTTCCTTCCTTCCTTCCTTATCTGACTTCTCTACAATGACAACACACACACACACACACACACACACACCGACTCTGTCCCTGTAGAGGAACACAAAAACCACTCCGCTGTCTCTTATTTTATTTACTGCTCGGTTCCCATGCATGGACTGTGTCCTGCATTTCTGTTTTTCATTTTATTCATGTTTCTCAGACAAACACACACACACACACACACACACACACACGCACACACACACACACACACACACACACACACACACACACACACACACACACACACACACTTGTAAAGCTGTAAGGTTAGTGTTAGTGTCTAGTTCTCTGATCATGCGGCTGATTTCTGGACGTTCGTAATTTTTCATGTCAGATTTGAGTTGCGTTTTCACAGACGCTCAGACTGTTTGGGTTTTCACTGACACGGCTAAATAAACGCCTCGAGTCTACACTTACTCACGTCCCCCTTTTATGATTTATGAGCTCAGCATGCAACCCCCCCCCCCCCCACACACACACACACGTACACACCACTTAGTGTGGGAAATACACTCCATACATTAGCTTATTTAATGATCTAAAACTATTTAATGATCTAAAATCAGGTCAATACAACATCAGGACATTTAATTCAGAAATTCAGTATCAACCTGGTGGACGAGGCTGATCCAGACAGGAGAATGAGATCATCATAATTTTGGGCATTTTTAAAGAAAAGAGAAATATGGTAAACGTTTTGTCTTGGGATGTCCATTGTCCAGCCGAAACAAATACATGGCCTGCGTCAGGCAAGGAAAACATTAAAATGGTTGGAATTGGGTTAAGAACTGTCCGACACATTATTAAACCCTGGAATGACAGAGCTGAACCCTCAACTTCATCAAATCATCCTGAATAAGCATGATGGGAGATCACGTAAACTCTTGGTGAAGTTGCATGATAAAAGAAATGTTCAGTAGAAATCAGAGCTATTGTGTGCTTAATAGTGAAAGTAAGAGCATTCACACACACACACACACACACACACACACACACACACACACACACACACACACACACACACACACACACACACAGTGATGAGAACTCACAGGATTGGGACTAAACAGATGTGAGTCCATAAGAAAAACACTCATCAGAAAAAAGTCTTCAGTTTGTTATTGATCATAAAGTCTGGACTTTGGAGTGATGGAAAAAGGTCATGTGACCTGATGAGTCCAGACTGAGTGTGTTCCAGAGTGACGGGCGTGTCAGGGTGAGAAGGGAAGCGCATGAAGCGATGCTCCCATCATGCATAGTGTCCACTGTACAAGCCTCTGGAGACAGTGTTATGATCTGGAGTCGCTTCAGTCGCTCAGGTCGAGACTCAGCAACGTCATGTGGAGATAAAATGAAGTCACATGACCACCGG
>JAAGKR010003434.1:42356-56659 GCA_011419295.1 Clarias macrocephalus | reverse complement strand
TATTTAATGATCTAAAATCAGGTCAATACAACATCAGGACATTTAATTCAGAAATTCAGTATCAACCTGGTGGACGAGGCTGATCCAGACAGGAGAATGAGATCATCATAATTTTGGGCATTTTTAAAGAAAAGAGAAATATGGTAAACGTTTTGTCTTGGGATGTCCATTGTCCAGCCGAAACAAATACATGGCCTGCGTCAGGCAAGGAAAACATTAAAATGGTTGGAATTGGGTTAAGAACTGTCCGACACATTATTAAACCCTGGAATGACAGAGCTGAACCCAGAGCTGAGTCCATAAGAAAAACACTCATCAGAAAAAAGTCTTCAGTTTGTTATTGATCATAAAGTCTGGACTTTGGAGTGATGGAAAAAGGTCATGTGACCTGATGAGTCCAGACTGAGTCTGTTCCAGAGTGATGGGCGTGTCAGGGTGAGAAGGGAAGCGCATGAAGCGATGCTCCCATCATGCATAGTGTCCACTGTACAAGCCTCTGGAGACAGTGTTATGATCTGGGGTCGCTTCAGTCGCTCAGGTCGAGACTCAGCAACGTCATGTGGAGATAAAATGAAGTCACATGACCACCGGAATGTCCTGAATCACCAGGTCAAATTCAAATCAAATTCAGATTTTATTTGTGACATACATCGTCATACACAGTGCGATATGCAGTGAAATGCTTCTATGGCGTTTCTCTTCACTGATGGCATGCGCCATATTCCAGGACTCAGAGTGTGAAAGAGTGAGAACCAAAGAGAAAGAGAACTAAACTGATGAACTAAAATTCTTCCCTGGACATGGACCTGCGCTGTCCCTTAGGTACACTGATGGCAGTTTTAGGATCGTCACTGTAGCTCCGCACTTGTAGAACATCAGCTGTTTCTTCTTGACATTTCATCCAGCCCTGGAGTTTACATGGAGTATCACATTCTCAGACACTATCCCTTATTATATGTAGTGTCTCATGACGACCTTGCATGACCTTAACTGATGTTCTGACTCGAGTAAAGTTTGAAATTGTAAGACCATCAAACATTTTACCAATTTTACATTTTCCATAAGGTACACAGCTGGAATCTCTAATCAAAATAAAAAGTACTTACGTTGGTAATTTGTGGGGTCTGAATTCTTTATTTCCATAAATGTTTTTTTTTTTCATCTAATCAAAATCCACTCAAATTTATCTGGTATTTCTTATTTTAACAATATTATATTCTATTACAAAAAAAAAAAAAGATTATTAAAACTTTTTCTAAATATTTTTACAATTCTTTTAAATTTAGATTTTCTTGTTATATCGGAAGAGATTTCATTAATTTGAAACATTTATTTAGAATTATTATTATTTATCTAGAAAGAAATAAAATGACACTATCTACAATTAGAAGAAGAAACAATACAGCTTAATATTGATGTGTTATAATAAATAATAATAATAATATATAAATAATCTTGTAAAAAGAAGTAGTAGATCAATTAGACTCCATTTAAGATATTTTTACATGCTCATATCTTTTCTTTTTTGTACAATGCACAAGTACAAAGTCTAAAGACGTGTGTGTGTGTCCAAATACTGAGGACTCAAGACGTATTAAAACTCCTGAATACAATGCATTATGATGATTACTGATGCTTAATTATCATCCCACTAATCAAATTTTTACTTAAACCCAGAGATCAGGGATTTGGCCTTAAAATCACCAGAGTGCTTCTGCATGCCTGCGGCTTAAACGTTCCCCGTGTAAATGTATTAAGAGCCAGTGAAATTACAGGATCTAAACTAAAGCATCAGCTTTTATCCCTCACCCTCCTCACACATCACTGCAGGAGCTGTTTATTTTCTCTCCTGTAAGACACACGGTACGTTCAGTGTAGGACGAGGAAACTAATTTCCAGCCTCAGATCCCCGGAACGTCACGGATTAAGATGTCTTTAAAAGCTGCCGTGGCAGAGCCACATTCCACATGTTTTATATCAAAACCCTAAACAAATATTGTGTTCCATGGACGCTGCTGCACATTTTATTAAACAAGCAGAGGAAACTGATGCTAATCAGACTTTAATTAGAACCACTTCAGCACGCCAAGTCGAGTCCAAAAGTCTAACGTACTGTAGTTTTATTTTATAAATGCAGTTTGACAAGAAGAAAAAAGCCTCCACAGTCCTTTTATTAACACAAACACTCGTTGATTAAAGCGGCGGTTTGTAATTTTTGTTACGAAAAATGCAATGAAATCAGTAACAAATGTTTAACTTTCCCTTCATCCGGATCCTCAGAGGCAGTGTGAATGGTTGTGTTGAAAAGAGGTGGAGCTAAGGGGTTGTGTTCCAGCTGGGGGTGGGGCTAATTTCAGGGCCAGAAAACATAAATGGTTCTATTTACCAAACTAAAAAACATACAAACAAACAGATCCATTGCATGGCAAGAATTATTATTTGTTTTTAATTATATATTTAATAACGATTTTGTCCCAGGTATATACTGTATAATATATAATCACCATCAGTCCATCGCACACATTTACACTGAGTTGCAGTTTATATTAATGACAAGTGCAGACTATTAAAATCTCAGAATGGTCGACCGTTTCACATGCATTCGCTCGTAAAACAATGAACTGAAACAATGGCTGGATAATCAGCGCTTCAATCATGTAGCATCTGTGTCATGGCATGATTATGGCAGATGGGAGGAAACTGGAGTTCAGGGAGAAAACCCACACATACACAGAGAGGACATGAGAAAAATGTGGATATGTGGATAAATAAATAATAAATATAAGAATGCATCTTATTTATAAGTGTCTTTCAAGCACCCAAGAAAACTTTACACCTGTATAAATAAAAGAAAGGTTTTGCCTGTACATTGGTCAGAACTCACTCTTTCAATAATTTCTTTATGTTTCATACATTAGAGGACCAGAAACCAGTCTCAGAAAAATTTCTGTCTTCTGTCTGCTTGTCATTCTGTCTGGACAGAATTGACTGAATCTCCTGCAGTCCTCAGATCTCTGGCTGAAGGTTTAACCTGCACCATCAGTGAATCTACATGTGGAGTAAAAGTGATGTTATGAACAGTTATGTGTGGGATTTAATAATCTACTTTAAAATAATCTACTAATGCGCTGCTGTCTCAATGTAAACAAACACCTGCACCAGTAGATATTAATTAGAAAAGATAAAGTGAATATTTTTACTGGGATTAGTTCAGTGTTAGTTTAGTGGTAGAAGTGAATTTTAACACGCCGGAGTCGTTTTAAGACAAAACTTCATCTTTATCTGATCGACTTTTGCCATTTCTCATCTGTGATTCTCTCTCCGATTACAGGAAGTGTACAGTATTTTTCTGACCACCAAAGAAGTACAACTTAGTGTAAACAAGGTGTAAACATAAACATTTTTATCTCCTCTTGATTGTAAGAAGATTAAATTACAGTAGATTGAAAATCTTGCCATGAACTAGTTACACAGACTCAACTCTGTATTTAGTAAGTTTGCAGTCATCCTCTTGTCTGATGTTGTTATTTTTAAACTAGAATGAAAAATATAAGAATATAAAAATATGCATAAAATATAAAAACATGTAGTGTGTTTATACACTTAATTCATTATCTGTAGAACATAAGAGGAGCCAAAAGCATGTTAATCTCTCTCCTAATCCTCTGCTCTCATTGGTTTAACCCGGCCCACACCCGGCTGGGGTTGCACCCCTAACCCTACCCCTGCTCCCACCCCCAGTCGGTGAGAAGCGCACGCTAGAGAGAGCGAGAGAGAGAGAGAGAGAGAGACGCACTGCACAGCTCGCAGCAATGCTCTCGGACAGGCTCGGATCCTTCTCTCTGTTCTGCAGATAGAAAAAGAGAGAAGGAGAGAGAGAGAGAGGGAGAAGAAGCACGAGCATGGACTTCCTTCATCATCTCCTCCTCTTCCTCATTTTCATCTTCTTCTCCGTCCTCACCTGTGGAGTTTCCTCCTCAGCTGCGCGCATGCTCTGGCTCGGGCGCGTTCTCAAGGCAGGTGGCACGAGCAAGTCACTTTTACATGAGTCAGGACTGAGATTTATTTCTGTGCATTTTTATAATGATAATTTTTAAAATTTAAACTCATGCACACTTTCATGCAGGTGATAAAATGAAGGTCTAGCAGATGTTCCTTTTAGGGTTTATTTTTTAATGGAACCTTTTGAAGGGGTTCCTGTAACTGAAGTTGCAGATTTGACCTCTTTCTAGGAATGCATCTCTATCTCTGATTTAACTGCCATTAAATATCTGCAGTAACAATTATGCTGGGTCCTCATGAGAAACGTGTGTGTGTGTGTGTGTGTGTGTGTGTGTGTGTGTGTGTGTGTGTTCACAGACTCTGCAGCTCTGCCTGTCCATGCCATCAGTCTCAGCTTTATCCTCCGGTGGCCTCAATCATGGTCAGTGATTCCTTTTATTTTTTCTTTAAAAAAAAGTCCTTCCCACTACCTGCATGCATTTGTTCTCTTCTGTTCATTCCTGCGTCTCCTCAGCAGAACTATGTGACATGTGTTGGGACAGTCGGGATCCTCCCCCCTGCTGGAGATCAGACCCGCTCAGCATTTGCTCGCCCTGTAATTTTCTTGTAGAGTCTTGTAGAGTCTGTAAAACTTGAAGGTGTAATGCTTTTACACCTCGACACGTCCACGTGGCCTCGGCGGCGGATGAGACGGGATGACGTCCGGGGTGTTGAGTGGAAAGTGTGTGTGTGTGTGTGTGTGTTGGGGTGGAGGAAAAGTGTTTCTGGTTTGTTCTTGGTTGTGACCTGCTGAGCTCAATACTGTAAGTGCATGTTAGAACAGAAAAAGCACATAAAAAACAAACTCATTTAACCTTCAACACTTTATTATAAATAAGGAACTCAACTTATTAAAGAACATCATCATTAATAATGGATTCTCAGGTGGTGTTGATTAATTCTCCAAAACAGCAGGTCTGACCGAAGTAGAGGTTTATATTAAAGCAATCGTTATCTGTTATCGTTCCCGGAGTAATAGCTCATTTCCTGGAACTTAATTTGTGGATACGGTAAAGTTTTTGGTTTATGTAACACTTATGAAAGGAGTCTCCAGTTTCAGAGCTTTGTAACAGTCAGAGATAAAACTGGCGCAGAATTTTCGGACATCTCCAGGACAGAGGAGTTAACACTTTTGTGGTTTCTCAGTAACAAAAACATAGAACAATACGCCTGGTGATACTGGTGAGGGAACGACTGTTTATAGCTGCAGTGAAAGCTCGTAACTGGAGGCGGCACAGTGGCCTCGTGGTTAGCACTATGGACTCGCAACTCCTGGGTCAGGGTTCGATTCCTGTCTGTGTGCGAGTGTTGTGTGCAGCTTGTTCTCCCAGTGCTTGGTGGGTTTCCTTCAGGTACTCTGGTTTCCTCCCATAGTCAAAATACATGCAGATTAGGTTAACTCGCGTTCCCAAATGGCCCATAGTGTTTAAATGAGCATGTGAGTGGTTGCATGTGTCTGTGTGCCCTTCGATTGATTGGCATCTTGTCCAGGGTGTACCCCGCCTCGTTCCCAAAGTCTCCTGGGATTTGCTCCAGGCCCCCCTGTGACCCTGCATACAGGATAAAGATGAGTGAATGAAACACCTTGTCATTGGAAAACCTCTTTCATCTAAGTGGAATCTAACACCTGATGGTGTTCCTCAGGGTTCCGTCTTTGGTCGTGTTATGTTTTGCCAAGATTTAAAATCATGTATACTGTATGTTCATATGTTTCCTCTTCCTCCCAGATTACATGTTCGTCTCCCCGGTGGAGGTCGACTGTCACGGACGCTACCTCACTCATGATTTATCGAGGTCGAGGCACCGAAGCCGAAGGTCGCTAGACGATGGTGATGGTCACCTGCACTACCATGTCTCTGCTTTTGGAAAAGAGTTACACTTGGAGCTTCGTCCTGCCGGCGTGATCGCTGAGGAGTTTACGGTACAGACGCTAAGCGAGGGTAGAGTCAGTGTCACACACCTTGAGCCCGACATACGTAACTGTCTGTATCAGGGCAGTGTGAGGAACCACAGCGGGTCTACTGCAGCCGTGTCCACCTGCACTGGACTGGTGAGTCACTCCGCCTTCAGATTATACACACTAATGCTTCTTACTATATGTGTGTGTGTGTGTGTGTGTGTGTAGGGGAGTGGGCGTGTCAGCCTGTATTACTGTATGTATTTATGCTGCGTCTATGGCAGCGTACAGTATATTACTGTGTGTGTGTGTGTGTGTGTGTGTGTGTGTGTATGGAACTTGTATATGTTGTGTTTGTTTATGTTGCATAACTATTTCTGTGTGTGTGTATTAATCTGTGTGTGTGTGTGTGTGTGTGTGTGTGTGTGTGTGTTTATATTATGTGTCTATGCCAATGTGTAATTCCTTGTGTGTGTGTGTGTATGTGTGTGTGTGTGAGTGGTGAGTGAGTGTGTGTTTATATGGTGTGTCCATGGCAGTGTGTGTGTGTCTATGGAAGTGTGTATTCATCTGTGTGTGTGTGTTTAGTTCATGTGTCTATGTCAATGTGTAATTCTCTGCACGGAGGGGGGCAGTGTTATTTATGGCAACATATATTATTGTGTGTATTTCTGTTAGGTGTGTATGACAGTGTGTAATACAGGAGTGTGTCTTTAGGGAGTGTGTGTCTGTAGCAGTGTGTATTACTGTGGCCGGGCGTTTCCACTGAGAGTGTACTCCTGCTCTGTGTGTCTCTGGCAGCGTGTATTATACTCTCTGTATTACTTTGTGTCTGTGTGGTAGTAAAGTGGCCTTACTGTCCACTTTATTAGGAACACCTGTAGACCTGCTCGTGATCTAATCGTCCAGCAGCAGGACAGTGTATAAAACATGCAGATCCACATCCAGCGTTTCAGTCCACTTCATATCAGACCGGTGACCCTGAACGCTGCCGCTTCAGTTAGTAAAACTGATCATGTGACCGTGGCCATGTTCCTCTGATCTCTCTTATAAACAAGCTGTTTCCGCACACTGAACCATTGCACACCGTCCTGTGTAACCTCTAGAGCAGAAATAGTTCAGTAGCAATATAGCGACTGTATATTGCTAAAGTATATATATATATAACTATATTGTTCGTGGAGCCACATTCTCACATCAGGCCCAATAGAAGAGTACCCAAGTACTAAGGCACCCAAGTGAAGATTCACACGATCTGGAGAGATGCTGCAGGTGTTGAAGACAACACGGCTACGCTCATGGGGTGCATTTCTTGTTGTCTGGACCGAGGTGATGACCTGCATCAAAGTTGGGAAGCCTCTTCTTGAAGTGCCTCTGCAGGCAACATTACTTATCAGCAGTGTTTAACCCGTTGCAGAGCAAAACATTTCATTTTCTTTTGTGTAATATTTGTGCCATTCTTTGCTCCGTTGAGTCACAAGGATGTTTTCGTGGCCTTCCTCTTCTATTGCTTCTTCTTTGCATACAGTAGGTACAGCACACAATAGTGCTCCACTTCCATTCTTGAAGAATTTGTTGCAAAAAATGCCCAAAAGTGTTTTTCTGTGAAGATCCGGTCAGAAAGCTTTGGCGGGCCGGACTTGGCCCGCGGGCCGTCTGTTGATCAGACAGGCTCTGGAGACTGTGGTGTGTGAAAATCCCCACAAGAGACCAGAGGTTTATGAAATACTCAATCCACCCCATCTGGTACCAACATCCATGCCATGATCAAAGTCACAGAGATCCGACCCTCCCTCATTCTGATGTGAACAGAAACTGACCACATAAATGACCAGGTGTTCCTAATAAAGTGGACAGTGTTTTTTTTTGTGTGTCTATAGTTATAGTGTGTGGATTTATACTAAACATGTATATTTGTTCAGTGTGTGTGTATTTATACTGCATGTGTGTGTATTTATAAGATGATTGTGTATTTGTACAGAGAGACAGACAGAGAGACAGACAGACAGACAGTGAGAGAGAGACAGTGAGAGAGAGACATGGTCCAGAGGCTTTTTTTCTTTTTTATGCATTTTGTACACTGATGCGAAAGGACACTTGGACAAAGTGTGTGTGTGTGTGTGTGTGTGTGTGTGTGTGTGTGTGTGTGTGTGTGTGTGTGTGTGTGTGTGTGTGGAAGATGGTACAGATCAAAGACTCATCTCAGTCTATTCACATGCACTTGTTGTCTCTCTCTCGCTCTCTCACCCATCAACGTCTTGCTCCTCATAGATTGTCCGTCTCTTCTGTTTCTCTCAATCACTCTGTCTGCCTCTCTTATCTGTCGCTCTTACACTCAATCACTGTCTCTGTCTCCTGCTCTCAGTCTCACTCCCTCTGTCTTTCCAACATCTCTCACTACTGTCAGACTCTCTGTGTCTATTAACCATCTCTCTCTCTCCCTCTCTCTCTCTCTCTCTCTCTGTCTCTCTCTCTCTCTCTCTCTCTCTCTCCCTCTCTCTCTCTCTCTCTCTCTCTCTCTTCAGTCTTGGTCTACACACTCCTTGTACTCTTTTATTTCTTTCTCAAATTTACTTTACAATTCCATCTTTTTCCCTAATCTCCACATCTCTACAACTCCATGTCTTTTATCCTCTCTTTCCCATGCTCTCTTTCACTCTGTCGCACCCTCTTCTCTCTCTCTCTCTCTCTCTCTCTCATTCTGAATGGGAAGGACGTTGGAGAGTCCGTGTCAAGTCGTGTCGTCGGCTCTTGACGAGAGGTTGTGGATTAGGTACAAACGAGGCGTTATTCCCTCCCTCGGGCTCGGAGCGGAGGTGAAGGTGAGAGAACGAGTGAAAGAGGACGAGAGCTGTTGTATTGGGGAATTCTAACGGGACGGTGGCAGAACTCTGAAGCGCTGTTCACACACAACACTGTCAATGAGGGGTGACGGATTGAGCTGCACCAATCTGTGTCTTCTGTTGGAAGGAAAAAAAGGAGTTTAAATAATGAACAGTGAGCAGTGAGAGTGTGTGTGTGTGTGTGTGTGTGTGTGTGTGTGTGTGTGTGTGTGTGTGTGTGTGTGTATAATAAAATAATCACCAATGTGATGGTGTGTTGAAGAGCTACACTACCATCATCCCATTCCTCTTATACCTCGAGTGTATGTGTGTGTCTGTGTGTGTGTCTGTGTGTGTGTGTGTGTGTGTGTGTGTGTGTGTGTCTATATATGATTGTTGCAGATCACTGACACTGGAACTGGAGTCTCCTTCCATAACTGTTACACAAACATAGTCGGTCTTGCACACGCCACCATATCAGTGATTACACACGTTTTCTTCATGTGAACTACACCTCCCGTAGACATCCCTGTAAAAGAGTCACTCGCTGTTTCCATGGAAACAAGAATGTCGCATACACATGTAATCCATTCCGGAGTCGAGTTTTTAAGGTGAAATTTCATAGTGTGAAACACATCGTCCCGTAGGAAATAATGTAAATGCAGATAATCTGTTCCAGAATATTAACAATGTTACCAATTTCCAAAACCATAGTCATATTTTTGCATGTAAAAACAATCAAAACATTTAGAACAGACGTGTAAATTAAGTGAAATATGAAATAAACAGATATTAAACTTCACTCAATCTTAATTCATGATTCCTCTCGGCACCGCTTGCTTTAGAAACCAAACTGAAAGCGTCTCCCTTTTCTTCTTGCTACCGTCCTTCATAACATTCCTGAGACCCGCGGTGCTGCGTCTTCACTAAATTTTACACAAAGAACACAGAAACAGCTTGTAAACTCGCTTTACTTGGCTCTGCACAGACGGCTCTCGGACCTACACGTGACGTAGACGATGTTCGTCTCCGCCGGTCGTGTGCCTGGACAAAATTTCAGTTTTTAAGGTGAAAATTTCGAAGGCGTGGTGTCCGTTATATCGTCATCGGGGTCTCGTCCAGCTTTAACGCAGATCGTCATATCAGTGAGGTTTCATGGGCAGCTTGAACGATATCTCCACGATCTGATGCTGGAGTGTTATTACGTTGTAAATTTCCTGTCCTGATATTAATAATCCGAGAGCTGTAGACGCTCCTGACACGGAGACGCAGGCCGGGCGATGGAGGCGGATTCGGTTGCAGAAACAGAGCGCAGGCTTGCAGGAGCCTGCAGACCAGGAGCAGGAGGATTTGCTGCTTAAATCCGCCGTTATTTAAAGAAGAGTTTTTAATTACGTCTGAGCAGAGGACTCCGCTTGTTTTGGCTCTTATCTCTGACAGCGGGATGAAACCCAGATTGAAAGGTGGATTTCTGTTCGTCTTACAGCTTGCGAAAAAACAAACTCAAACCAAACAAGCAGAAACGCTCCTGCTTGGAGTTGCACAAGTGTGTCAAGTGTGTTATGATCTGTCCTGCCCCAAGGGTCGGGCAGAAATCTCAACTCTCGGGACAGAAATGCAGCTCCGGCGTCTGTTTCAGAGAGGCTTTGAACTTTCATGCTTCGGTTCACCAGGTGACAGGTTTAGTCCCGCCCCCTTCCTGTTCGGATCGGCCAATCCTGCATGAACAGGCGAGTTTTGACAGGCTGGGAAAAAGAAAAGCATCCAGATACTCTCTCGGTCCACTCACACACACACACACACACACACACACACACACACACACACACACACACACACACACACACACACACACACACACACACACACTCTTTCTCAGCTTCTTTCGTTTCTCGGTGTCCTCAATTAAACCCCAAAAGATAAACTGTTTTCCTCATAGCTGGTGAGATCTCCAAAGTGCATGACAAACACCACGCTAACCATCGCTAACCATCGCTAACCGCGCCTACTTTAACGAGACGTCTATTTCGATTAAATATTTATGGAAGGAGTGTCCAGTGACAACTACTAGAGACGTAGAAAAAAAATAGATTCAGTGTTGTATCGCGATTCTTTTGTGTAGCGATTTGTCTCTTTTAAACTACAGTTTTAATTGATTTATGTTTGCGTTTGAAGTGATAAAATATTGCAGTACCTCTATAATCCTGCTGGTGGTGCTCTAAACTATTGACACAGCACAGCATTCTGTGTGAAATAAAAAATATTTGCTAAGATTGTTTAGAATTGTAACAAAATAGAAAAAAAATGATTAATATCGTATCATGAGATTTATATAATTGTAAAAATCACAATATGAATCAAATCTGCATACGATAATATCGTATCGGGACGCCCGGATGATTCCCGTCCCTACTAACTACCCTGCTTTGATTTGTCTTGCTGTAACATGAAACACGTATGTGATAAGTGATGAATGTGATACGTGCTGTTTATTAACTAATAAAAATTCAGATTACTATGAATGAAACACTTGTGTAGATGATTTAACGCGAGAATGATGAAATTTGACGAATTTGCTTTGTCACGCAGTCCATCACTGATTATTTTTCCCTAACAGCTTAGCAAATTATTCCAGAATTAATGCATCTATTTACAGTATGTTTATTTACAGTTGTAGATATTCTGGGGTGTATATATTTCTGGACACCCCTTGACCCATCTCTCACCTCCTGGCTACGATGGTGTGTGTGTATGTGTGCGTGTGTGAGAATGTATGAGCCGCGGACAGAAGTGTGTGAGTGTGTGAGTGTGTGTGTGTGTGTTTGTGTGTGTTGTCTCCGCAGCACTTCAGCTGTGTTTATCCAGCGCGAGACCGACTGCATACGGCCGGAGTGTTAACGTGTGGGATTCCACTTAGCCCAGTCATGTGGTGCTGCCTCCCACTGTGTCTGTCAGTGAGTGTGTGTGAGAGAGAAGTAGCTAATCGACACAGTCGGACATCTGGGCTGTTTCAGCTTTGGAAGGTCTCAGGATAAGAACACATGTCGACCCCGCGGACGAGATGATTCCACACGAGCGGCTCGCACTCGCAACGGTGCGACGACCGAATTTATGAGCCGAGATGCAGCGGTGATGTTTCTCAACGTGGCAGAACTCGTGAAACGTTCAGTTAGCGGTCTGTGCTAAGTGTAATTACAGTACAGTGTGGTTTAGGTCAAACAGAGCAGCAACACGTCTGAGGGTAATGTGGCGATTCATGATGACCTACTGTATGAATATAAAAACTAAATCTAGTTCGCCAACAAACACTGTGCAGAGAAATTCCTGACCAGGGTGTTAATTGTCCTGAACCACAATGAACGGTTCTAGCTAGTGTTAGCTAGCTAACTAACCAACTAAACCCACTTTCTCTTTCCGGATTAGAGTTTCTATCATTAATGAGACAGATGAAGTAAAGACTGGTGGCGCTTGGGCCGTTAGCTAAGAGCTGTGAAAATCTGACGTTTCACCAGTCCACCGTACCAACCGTTCCAACATAAACAACCGTACCAAAATAACCAACCGTACCAACATAACCAACCGTACCAACCTTACCAACATAACCAACCGTACCAAAATAACCAACCGTACCAACATAACCAACCGTACCAACCTTACCAACATAACCAACCGTACCAACATAACAACCGTACCAACCTTACCAACATAACCAACCGTACCAACATAACCAACCTTACCAACATAACCAACCGTACCAACATAACCAACCTTACCAACATAACCAACCGTACCAACATAACCAACCGTACCAACATAACCAACCGTATCAAAATAACCAACCATACCAACATAACCAACCGTATCAAAATAACCAACCGTACCAACATAACCAACCGTATCAAAATAACCAACCGTACCAACATAACCAACCGTACCAACATAACCAACCGTATCAAAATAACCAACCGTACCAACATAACCAACCGTACCAACCTTACCAACATAACCAACCGTACCAAAATAACCAACCGTACCAACATAAACAACCGTACCAAAATAACCAACCGTACCAACATAACCAACCGTACCAACCTTACCAACATAACCAACCGTACCAAAATAACCAACCGTACCAACATAAACAACCGTACCAACCTTACCAACGTACCAACGTACCAACGTACCAACCTTACCAACATAACCAACCGTACCAACATAACCAACCGTCCCAACATAAACAACCGTACCAAAATAACCAACCGTACCAACATAACCAACCGTACCAACCTTACCAACATAACCAACCATACCAACATAACCAACCGTCCCAACATAAACAACCGTACCAAAATAACCAACCGTACCAACATAACCAACCGTACCAACCTTACCAACATAACCAACCTTACCAACATAACCAACCGTATCAAAATAACCAACCGTACCAACATAACCAACCGTACCAACATAACCAACCGTATCAAAATAACCAACCGTACCAACATAACCAACCGTCCCAACATAAACAACCGTATCAAAATAACCAACCGTACCAAAATAACCAACCGTACCAACATAACCAACCGTACCAACCTTACCAACATAACCAACCGTACCAACATAACCAACCGTCCCAACATAAACAACCGTACCAAAATAACCAACCGTACCAACATAACCAACCGTCCCAACATAAACAACCGTACCAAAATAACCAACCGTACCAACATAACCAACCGTACCAACCTTACCAACATAACCAACCGTACCAACATAACCAACCGTACCAACACAACCAACCGTACCAACCTTACCAACATTATTTATTTCCATTTATGGTGCAGGTTTAAATTCAGGCAAATACCCAAGGACTGACAAAGTTTCACTAAATTCTGTGTAGCCAGGTTTGCGTGATGATGTGACGACTGAGCTCTCACCCAGCAGTACAAGATGAGGAGGGAGGCTAGTGGACATCATCTTAGGTCACCAGCAGGGGGAGCAGGAGCAAAAGTGCACATTAACTTTTTACAGTAACATCCAGATTCCTACAAACCAATTAAAACAATTAAAATGTTTTAATGAGTTTATATTTTTCTTTGAACGATTCCTCTGATCGATCCTCTGGCATGTATGATGCAACTTACAGCTTACTGCTTATCTGTGACCATCCCATTTACAGTTTCACACCAAAAATGTGTGAAAATATCTTCACTTGTATTTTTTATTAAACAGGATAAAAAGCTTGAAAGGATATAGCAGAGATCTTTGGCACCTCAGTTGTGTATGCATGTGTGTGTGTGTGTGTGTGTGTGTGTGTGTGTGTGTGTGTGTGTGTGTGTGTGTGTGTCCGAGATAGCAGGAAGCCGAGCACATGATGTAATTTAAACATGAATGTTCATTCAGGTGACACACTGTGTTAGTAACAGTTCACAATTGTCTTTCATGTCAACAAAGAGACAAACTACAGGCAATGTCGCATCCTGCATGAACTTAGGATTTGATCTCGACATTGGAGTTTGACTCGGTCGGGCCTGAAAATCCTG
>JAAGKR010003434.1:0-42336 GCA_011419295.1 Clarias macrocephalus | reverse complement strand
TACCAACATAACCAACCGTATCAAAATAACCAACCGTACCAACATAACCAACCGTATCAAAATAACCAACCGTACCAACATAACCAACCGTACCAACATAACCAACCGTATCAAAATAACCAACCGTACCAACATAACCAACCGTACCAACATAACCAACCGTCCCAACATAAACAACCATACCAAAATAACCAACCGTACCAAAATAACCAACCGTACCAACATAACCAACCGTACCAACATAACCAACCGTACCAACCTTACCAACATAACCAACCGTACCAACATAACCAACCGTACCAACATAACCAACCTTACCAACCGTACCAACATAACCAACCGTACCAACATAACCAACCTTACCAACCGTACCAACATAACCAACATAACCAACCATACCAACATAACCAACCGTACCAACCGTCCTGTAACATACGGAATTGTCCCGTATTTAGAAAAACTAACAGACCTGATCCGCAGGACATCATTTGTTCACAAAAATAAAAATAAGTTCAGATTGATGATAATCTCTCCTGTGTGATCTTTCATTTACACGTGGCATGTTTCATGTTTCACAGTGTGGGGTAATTAACCTCATTATTGCCCTGATTGTAGCGTGAGGGCGAGGCAGGGGACTGACTGGGAAGCTCTCTCTCTCTCTCTGTTCCTGTTTCTTGAGGAGTTTGGCAGCTTGTAGGTTTCTGTGTCTTCCACATACTCCATCTATTAACAGGAAACTATGTATGAGTGATGCATACAGCCACGCCTATCTCTAGAGAAAAAGAGCTAAATTGGGAAAGAGACAAAAAACAAAGCGTTAGATGCTATGACATCATCCGGCACATAACTGCTCATAACTTCACTTTTATTCAACATTTTATTTCCATTTATGGTGCAGGTTTAAATTCAGGCAAATACCCAAGGACTGACAAAGTTTCACTAAATTCTGTGTAGCCAGTTTTGCGTGATGATGTGACGACTGAGCTCTCACCCAGCAGTACAAGATGAGGAGGGAGGCTAGTGGACATCATCTTAGGTCACCAGCAGGGGGAGCAGGAGCAAAAGTGCACATTAACTTTTTACAGTAACATCCAGATTCCTACAAACCAATTAAAACAATTAAAATGTTTTAATGAGTTTATATTTTTCTTTGAACGATTCCTCTGATCGATCCTCTGGCATGTATGATGCAACTTACAGCTTACTGCTTATCTGTGACCATCCCATTTACAGTTTCACACCAAAAATGTGTGAAAATATCTTCACTTGTATTTTTTATTAAACAGGATAAAAAGCTTGAAAGGATGTAGCAGAGATCTTTGGCACCTCAGTTGTGTATGCATGTGTGTGTGTGTGTGTGTGTGTGTGTGTGTGTGTGTGTGTGTGTGTGTGTGTGTCCGAGATAGCAGGAAGCCGAGCACATGATGTAATTTAAACATGAATGTTCATCCAGGTGACACACTGTGTTAGTAACAGTTCACAATTGTCTTTCATTTCAACAAAGAGACAAACTACAGGCAATGTCGCATCCTGCATGAACTTAGGATTTGATCTCGACATTGGAGTTTGACTCGGTCGGGCCTGAAAATCCTGAAATCAAATAAAAAATTCCTGACTGCTTTTAAACCCTCTCAGAATGAAAAGCGTCCAGGTCAGCAGAGACTCCCAGGTAGATCACAGGACTTTTGTACATACATCTGTACATCTGTACCCGTCCTCAAGTACGTCTCTGACAGGCTCCTTTGTAGCTACAAATAGCCCTCTGGTAACTCTCAGGCCCTCATGGAGCGCTAATCCGGTGGGGGTCGTTCCCAGTGGATTGTGGCGTGACAGTGATGTAGTGGCTGCTGGAGAAAAAAATAAAAAAGAAAACTAAAAAACCGTCGGAGCGAGAGAGCAGCACAGCCAGTCTTTTTCACATCCCCAAATCGCCTGCTGTCACAGGGCATTGTGTGCCGTCTCTCAGAGCTACAGTGACTAATGAGCATCTGAGAAACTGACGTATGAGGCCTAACACGTCTCGCGACGCTCCCGTCATCCCATGGGACTGTTTTCGTGATGCAGCGTTTCTGTGCTGTAGAGTGACGATGTTTCCCCGAGAGGGAGAAAGCGATTAAATAAGGATTTGTTGGGAACTCGGCCATCATACACTCCAGAGCCTAAACTTTTTTGTCAGCTGAAGTGCTCCTTGAGGTTTTTAAGTAGGCTAATGTGAAGTGAAACTTTTTACAGTGTTTCCTTATGATTGGTAAAAAAAAATAATAAAAAGATTTAGTACAGTAGAGGTTAACACTGTTACAGGTTTCTGGGGTTCTGGTTTCTAGTTGTAAAAACTTGCTAATTGACGATAGTTTCGCCTGTGGGTTTGATGGGACGAAAGAAGTGGCTATGGCCAAACATTAATGGTGTAGTCAGGACCACCTAAACCAAGACCAAGTCATGACCAAGAGAGACCAGAGTGTATTACAACCAAGACAAGACCAGGTTCTAGGGGTTTGAAACCAAGACCAAGTCAAGATTACATCCGGACTGAGGCAAATCCTACAACGACAACACATGAGCCCAAAGTCTGGTCTGTTTTGATCAGTGAGAACACAATCATTCTGCACTCAGGAACTGTACTTGTGATCAGCAACTGTACCCGACTCCACTTAAAAGGTGCTCTGGAGAACGATACTGCGTACTCGGGCATGGACTGAATCATGCATACTCGGGCGTACTGGATGCTCGTACTACTCGGATCCTCGTACTGGATGAGTACTCGGGCATGGACTGAATCAGATAGGACAGTTAATTGTACCTGAACATGGAAGTAAATCGCTGTTTAGATGCGACATGGGGGCAGTATTGTTACGGGGCGCGGTACAAATCAATCATGCCTAATGTATAAACTCCAGACCAGAGTTCAAAAGTTTGACTGATAATTGTGTGACAATTGCATTGTGTGGCAGCACAAAAGCAAGATCCAAAAAAAAAAAAAGGAGGGCAGAGACATGGTAAACTGCCACAATGTTTGTTTTGTGAATGGAATGTTGTCTTCTGAACAAAGTATAATGACTGAACAAGGGTTGTTGGAACAATTTTTTATTTAAAAAATAGCTGAGAATGACATTGGCACAGACAGACATGACACACTCAACACTTGGTTGGGAAACTGAGCTCTAGATGTACATTAGCATTGGACTGCACACTTAGTCCTGGCCTCAGAAGTGTTTATATTGCTTTCTGCTTTGCAATGCCATCCATCCATCCATCCATCCATCCATCCATCCATCCATCCATCCATCCATCTAGGAACCTTAATAGTCCAACTAGGGATTGTCGAGGCCAATGGTGACCATTGTTGTTGTTGTTGTTGTTGTTGTTGTTAGCTTTTTGGCTGTTCCCATTGAGTGGTCACCACAGCAGACCATTCGATTCTCACAACAACTTGGCACAGGTTTTACGCCAGATGTCCTTCCTGAATCGGCACCTGAACTGCCACCGCATCCAGTGGCTGGGGTTTGGGCATTGGCTGGGAATCGAACCTGGGCCTTCCTCATGGCTGGCAAGAAACCTACCACGAAGCCACCAATGGCCCAATGGTGCCCACTGCATTCCCATTCCCAGCATTCACACGCTCATTTACACAGTACAGGCAATTTGGGAACGCCTAATTAGCCTAACGCCTAAGATTAGCAGATTAGATCTGCATGTATTTGGGAGGAAACCCACCAAGCACGGGGAGAACATGCAAATGTCATGCACACAGACCCGGAGGTGGGAATCGAACCTGGACTTGAGGTGTAGCTTTGTAACGCATACTGTGACCAACACAATGCAAATCATTGGTGTGCATAAAACCACTGAAATCACTTTTCCAGCGTTCTTTCACTTTTCACTCTGGCTATTTAAGGGTTTCGAATTTGGAAATTCACACACATTGCTGATCCGATCACACCCTGCAGGAAAAGCATCACAGGCCGAGTTCTTCATTTATCAGATAATACAAAAACATATTTTAAAAAATGGGGTTATCGGTAATGTTTCCAGACCCGCCTTTTTTTTTTTTTTAAATCCCAGAGAGAGTATAAAGTGGGAGTCTACAGTTAGAGAGATCTCTGTTGTCCTTCATAAATGACCATCTAGAAATGTCATGTTCTGGTTTGAAATGTGACATTTGGCTCACAAAAAGTGAAAGACACACATGAAAAATATATTGTACTAGAAAAACAAAAACAACTGAATAGATCATCTATGGGTTAAAGCCAGTCATACTTTTTTTTAGTCGTTTCTCCAGTATATGATGAATCAGACTCTCCTGGGTGAGAGGGATAAAACATGTGGTGATTATGTAAGATATAAAACACTCCATGCTGTTATAGGAAGATAATCAATAGTCAATACTCAATAATAATGCTAATAAAGGCCCGATCAGAATAAAACAGATCTAAAGCAGAATAAGTGGAAATATAAAGTAAACCTCGTAAGTTTCTCAGGACTGTTCACCACCTCCGCGCTTTATTCTTCTCACCTTTTGGCTACAGAGTACTGAGAAGAATTTAAAACTATTTTCATGCCTGTTAATTACACTAACTGTCGCTTGCTAACTGTCAATAAGAAATACAAATAAAATAACAGGTTAAATAAAGAAACTAAACTAAACACTAAACTATTAACTAGTGTGAGCTAATAAAGTGGTGGAGAACCCTGGTCCTGGAGGACCCCCTGCCCTGCTTATTTTAGTGATTTCTCAGCTTCCAGCACACCTGATTTACCTAATTAACTAAATAATCAGCTTTTTTCTGACTCATTGGTGTGGTAGAGCAGAGAAAACACTAAAACATGCAGGCCAGGGGGTCCTCCAAGGATATGGGGTTGGGAACCAGTGTGTTAGCGCGATTAAAGCCCTCATCAACAACACTGAACGAGGGATTTACAGTATTTTGTTTTTGGATTCTCTGACCCAACCCATTTTTGATAAACTTATCAACTGTTTTCGATGACCACATTTACAAATTTCCACCAATCAGAGGTGACATTCAGGAACACGGGGAAGCTCCCGGAACAATATACCGTAGTATAAATTATATATGATACGATATAATCAGATAATTGTATTGGTTATGATATTATCAGGATGTTGATCATTTTTTATTGGTCCGACAGATGGACCATCACGTTAGAACTTCTTGATACAACCTTAAATTAAGTCTATGATGTAAACTAGAGTTTGAGCAACAGCACTCGCAAAGCGAACACTGAACAATGTCATCGTCACGATTGATGTACATCTAGGACTTGCACTACATCTTTGCACACACATCAAAGTGTAGCATCCGTTCTATGATCCTGCGGCTGGTCCATATGAAAACCCTGATGGACCGGGAGCTCCACATCTCCAGGGATCCCCCCCGATACATCCAGGTGGGCGTGACGGGACATCCCTGGCATCAGATTTCCTTTTCATTTACAAACAACAGGCATTTCAAAGTGCTCTTTTGCGTCCCCAAACTGAATTAAAGCCTTGTTCAAAGGAGTCCCCGATGACCCATGATGCTCCTCTCCCACACTGAACGTTGCTGCGGTCAGACGCAGCGCTGCTGCTGCTGCTGCAATCCAGATGTGTTTAAAAGCTGGATAATAAGCAGCCTCTGGTTTCTCGCCGCTCTCTCCTCGGTCCTTAACAGCGTGTAAGCACTTACTAATTTAGAATATAATATCACGTTTGTAAGCCCTGAAAGTTTACATCATAAAAGCTCATTATGTCGTCTTCTTTTTGTTGAAGACTAAGCAATAAATTGTTTCCCATGCTAGTGCCAAAGACACGCGTGGTCAGAGCTGGTAATGTTGTGCAGTCAGAGAGAGAGAGACCACATGAAAAAAAAACAACCCAGCAGGGTTTCCACAGAGTCTCCTGGAGTCAGACCGAGGGGTTAATCGCATCTTCCATACCGAGCGCCGTGGGAGGAAGAGAGTCCTCTGATGGATGTCGGCGGTTTTCTGGTAAAATTAAAACCTGGTGGTAAAAACTACGAGCCGACCCCTGACAGCTCCGTCATCTCCACGTCTACCTGCGGAGCGAAGACTCGACCCAGACGTCTGCCACATCAGTACGCAACCACATGAAGGAATCAAATTGATGCTACGTTTAAAGGAATATCCTACTACTGCTACTACTACTCGCGGTTAAGTTTTGATCCCCGCGTACGACGTTAGTACTTAAAACATCCTCTACAAAAACATCTGAATTCTCATATGACATAATGACACGTGTTCAGGATTTTATGCGCCATAAATTTCCAGGAAGATCAACAAGGAGAAAAAAATTGCTGCTTGATGTCCTGAAGATTTTACAGCCGTGAACAATTTCCAGTTTTTTATTCTGTAATATGCGACATGCTTTGATACGTAGATAATAATTACAGTGAGAAGCTAAAACGATGTCGGATGTCCTCGTAAAGTTTTTAGGCAGAAAGCCAAAACTAGACAAGACCAGAAATAAGAGAAAGAAAACAAAACACACAAACAAACAAATCATTGACTTGATACAAAACGAAAGTATGAATTCTGGATTCAATCGACTGGCAGAAATCACAAAGACCGCGGCCTGTTCGTCCTGACGCTCGTCGCCATGTCCCGTCTCAATGAAGTTCTTCCTTTCAGTCTTTGTTGGAAAGGCATCTGCTTTGAGATCAGTCCTTCATCCTCATCCCTGCTGTAGCTCGTGTGGATTTCTTACAAGAAACTGGAACGAAACAAAGTAGTGTAGTATTATATTGAAACATAAGCTACATTACTAGGAGTGAGGTACATGTTCGATTAACATTTAATGACAGATGCATGACAGTCAGAGGAATTTCCTTCACACACACACACACACACACACACACACACACACACACACACACACACACACACACACACACACACACACACACACACACACACACACACACACACACACACACACACACACACACACACACACACACACACACACACACACACACACACGGACCGTGGGAGACGGTGTATAATTTTCCCAATTTAAATAACAGGGTCAGCTTTGGCTTTTGATGATAAATACACCGAAACTCCCTATTATTAGTGAATTGAAATTACAGTGTAGTTTTGCACAGAACTTTTATTCCCAACCAGTAAACCGTCCACCCATCTTCTGGTTCTGAGGATTAAAACACAAAGTCCATAACACACACACACACACACACACACACACACACACACACACACACACACACACACACACACACACACAAAAAAAAATCTTTTAAATACACAAAGTCGAGGGGTTTTACAAGGGAAAAAATGGCGTCTTAGCATGTAAAGTATTCTTGAATCTTGTCAAATGTTTTTACAGTTTCTTACAATAAGTAAGAAAAAAACAAATGTATAAGATTATTAAGCTTATTTTTAGTCAAATGCTGCTAAAACTCTAAGTGAAAATGTCTTGTTCTGTTAGTGAAGAATTTTGCTTTTTGCAAGAAAAAAAATTATTAGCAAAATTATTTTATACATTTTGCTAAAAAAACGTAGTACAACGTTGAAATGCGCTTAATAATCATATACTATTTGGTTTGCTGTAATCTTAATTGCAGATAAATGTAACTGTATGAGGTGAGGTCATAAAACTGTTATTACTGCTAAGAAAAAAATAATGTAATGAAAACAAACGTTGGCCGTGAGCTTCTGAGTTCTCCTCTACATCTCCTCCACCTGAGGCGAGACATGGAGGAGCTGGTGGAGACCGTCGCTGAAGAATCCTAGAGGAAAAGTTCCACCTCTGAAATCACCTCGTCATCATCAAACGCCTGCCATGAAGAGGTTTGTCCAAGTGAGGAAGAGGAAGAGGAAGAGGCCACGGGGTCCGAGGTGTAGAGGGGATGAGGCCGAATTTCCGCCAGTTTTACTGTTTTGTGATCCGAACGGGCTGCCGTGTTGTCATGAAGAAGGCAAACTTCAATTTTTTTCAACCGGATGAGCCGTTTTTGGTTTTGACCCTCTACTGGCATCGTGCCAAACTATACCTCGGGTTTTTTATACAAGAAATGTTCATGAACATACTCCTTTCTGGAGACATAAACTGGGCAATTATTGTCTGGTTTTCAATGCGAATATGAATTTTACGCCCCCCGTATAAGGTTTTTTCACTTGCTAAGATTTTGCAGTGTTAGCAGATATGACACGTCTAGAAAATTGATTATAATGTTTATCATAATGTTTATCATAACTGTATCATAATCTTTAACTTTCTCATTATCGATAATGTTACTGATGATATTAGCTGGATTCCTCCAATCAATAATTCGATACCAAAACAGCCCAATATTGAGATCTTCTGGAATCTTAGTGAGACCGTCAGGAAGAGTCAGAGTCCGGTCCGGCTCACCGCAGTTCTGGAGAAACCGCACCAAGTGTTCGAGCATGCTCAACCTGATCAAATATCTTCGACTAAAAACTAGTCCCAAAGAGATCTGCTACTATTTAAATACAAACCTTCCTGAATTGTCACAATTTCAACTCATTAGTCAACAATCTATCTATCTATTGTTTTTGTCTTTATTATTGAATCCAGTTTATTTAGCTTAGCAGAGCTTAACACATGGCATTTCATATTTCATACTTTTCTATATTATAAAACATTTAAATAGTAAAAATGTATCACATTATTGGTGGTAAACTACACAAGCAGCGTCCTCCCCAGCCGGTCTCTACACTCTGCCGTCCCTCTTTCAGCAGAACGACTTCTTTTTCATCTTTCCTGTTGTTTTTGCTGTGCAGTCATGCAGTAAACGGGCGCTTTAGCTTAAACATTTTGCGCGAGCTTCAGAGGCTCTGTGCCGTGTTAATTGCCCTGAGGGTGAGCGGGGTGAGGATGAGGAGGGACTGTTGTCTTTTTGATCCGGTGACCCACGACTCCATGACAATCTGCCTCGCTTGCCGGTGTTTATACGGCCAGAACTTCAAACCGGGGTGCGTTTACTTTCCCACCTGAGCCGCCATCACAGGATGTTTATGATGTAGTGATGTTTGAGGTGCCAATTTTTTATTCTTTTACAGTATATTGATAAAACCAATGTAATAATTTCAATTTCTTTCTTTTTTTTTTTAAGTACAAAAATATCACCTTCATTTCAGTTATTTCCATTCATTTGGAATTTATTTTTCTTGGGCCCGTCATCGTTGCTTGCAATATATATTATATAATATTTTTTCTTGGTTTTACTCTCAGGTGGAATGTCATTTAAAAAGTTTTTTTTTTTTTTGTAGAATGTAGCATTTGATAATGAAACAGCATATCTGAAATCTTAAAATATTAAACAATTTAAGATTTTAAGACCTTAATATGTATTAAAGGTCCTACTTTTTTTAAACACAGGTCTCAGAGCTCCCAGCAAAGTGTGTGTGTGTGTGTGGGTGTGTTAATAGAGAAGCTGAAATTCACTCCTGCTTCAAATATGCTGTTTCAGTGTCTATGTAAATGAGCTACTCCTAAACCACGCCCCCCCAGAGAACAGCAGAGCTGAGCAACAGGCTGGGGAAGGGGCTTTGTTTATATGAGGTCACATTAGGGGGAAATCTCATTGGCCAATACAAAAAAGGAAAAAGAACAAAAAGCGGAAATGATTTTTTCCCTACTTTTTTCAATTTGTGTGTTAGTACACACACACACACACACACACACACACACACACTGGAGAGCCATCTGAATGTCTAAACATTTTAGTGATAAAAGTGAATTTTGTATTATACCTGCCCTTTAAAACTGTCAGAAATTCACACACGCCAAATAGTTACATTTAATGTTTACCAAAGAGTAACATTATAGCAGCTATAAACATCAGCCTTTTTTGTATCTTAAAGTTAATCAGATCAAAGAAATGAAAGAAAAGCACAACTTGATCAATAAGAGAGTCCATAGACAGCGTACTCTCTGAACTCCTCTGTCCTGAAAATGAGAAAGAAACTTGCAAAAAAAGTTAAAACTTTACGTCAGACTCTTACAAACACCAGCACTGGAGACTCCTTCCATAAATGCTTATTAAATGTTGCTATGGAAACCATATCATGTTACAACAAGTGCATTAATATACAGTAACTCTGTGCTACTGTCAGAGACGCTGTTATGGAAAACTAATCCAGTCCTTCTGACTCAGCCAAGCTGAAGTGTGTTGCTGAAGACATTAATGTGTGTGATGAAAACTGTTATTACTGAAGATGAAGAATTTTCTGCGAAATGTGTGAGAAATTAATGAACATCTCTCTTGGTTTTTAAGCATGAATGTGTTAATCATGTTGTGTAAAAGAATCAGTTACTGTATGTGTGTGTGTGTGTGTGTGTGTGTGTGTGTGTGTGTGTATAATGTTAGTATCATGACGAGTGACGTTTTAGTTCAACTCGCACCTCATTTATCAAACGTCCTCCTTCACCAAGCTGTCAGGCAGGGCGTCCACACACACCCACACCCACACGCTGGGGTAAAACCCACGCTGGAGGTTCCGAAGTGGAAAAAAGTTTTATTTAAGTCACAATTCCACTAAGTCCTACTTTCCTACTGACCCAGGGACAACCATCTGAGCAGCTCACGTCTCTGTTGATGTTTTGTAAACCAGCATTTCCCTCTGAACGTCTGTTGTCATGATTCACGCTGTGAAACACCGTGTGTAGGAACCTTGTTAGGAACCTTAGAACTGAAAAACTGCAGGATTATTTCCATTAACAGACAACGTCAGAGACTTTTTCACAAACTTTAGGCTCATTTCCAACATAGGAGAAGTGTCTTTAAGAACTATCTTCAGGAATTTAAGATGCAGGATCCTTTCCAGGAACCCAAGCAAGCAGGAAGTTTTTATTATTATTATTATTATTATTAATTAATTAATTTATTTATTTTATTAGGTAAATGTCTACTACTAAACCAGGACCTTAAAAACGAAACCTTAAAAATAAAAATAAAAAACCTGCTGTAGTTTTATTTACACACATTCTGACTAAAAACCCCTTTCAAGAACCAAGGAACCTTGTTTTCGGGACCTATCAGTCACTGTGTATCTCCTCAGCAGGAACTCTTTAAGAACTTACTGCACATTTTCAACATAAAACCATTTCAAGAATTAAGGAATATAAAAAATGTTATGTTTCCAACAGGAGTGTTTTTTTCCCCAAGCCAACTTTAGGCGAATGTTACTTAGAACTTATACAGTAACTTTTTCAGTTCATGCTGTAGAACCGGATCAACTGTAGCAGGACCTGATTTCTCTTACTGTACACTGCTGATTGGTTAAAACACAAATTAAAGCAAAGTTTTATTGAGAAAAATAAAGTTAAATCAAGCTACTAAATGCAGAACTATATGCTTTTCATTGAAATTTGTCCTCTGCATGTTTGGTCCTGAGCGATCATGACACCCAACACGGGGAGACAGAAGTCAACCAGCATTCTGGTTGTTTTGTTTTAAGATTTACGACATGTTTCAACCCGAAGAAGTTTAAATATGAGAGTATTTTATATTCTGAAACCAGCACGATGGATGAGAAACAGGTTACCATGACAACCCCGCCAGTCTAGTTTTCATCTCCAGAATGTGGGAGACGTCCGTGAGCATTAGCAGTAAACCGGCTGAAATGTGTAGCGATGCGATTCGGATGCCGCAGGGTCTTTTTCCTCGACCGATCGAACCGATTTTTCCCTGTTATGTGTTTTCTTTGACTTTATGAGCGCATGACTTGCCCTGTGAGCCGAGAGAGTAAGGAATGCCTGGAATGCCGCTCCTTCTTTTCATCTTCATGCCGCGACTTTGATCTGTATGTTCATGTTTTGTCTGAGCTCTAAAGTGAAGTCTAGTCTGTAACAAAACAGAAACCTCAAAGATCAATAAAGTGTCTATCTATCTATCTATCTATCTATCTATCTATCTATCTATCTATCTATCTATCTATCTATCTATCTGTCTGTCTGTCTGTCTGTCTGTCTGTCTGTCTGTCTGTCTGTCTACTAGATCTGATCTGTATTTCATTTCTCCCTGTGCTCTACAGTCAGGTCTGATCCGGGTTTCGAGTGAGGACTATTTGATCACCCCTCTACCCAAACATTTGGCATTGGAGCACAACTACAGCGCCCCCGCTGGACACCATCCACACGTCATTTACAAACGCTCAGCAGAGCATCACGTCCATGGGGATCCAACACATAGACAAGACAAGCATCACCATCGCCACCAACACCATCGCCATGACTACAAGCACGGGAGGTTTCAGAGGCAACACTTCTGTGGGCGCCGCAAGCAATGTATGTAAGGACACTTTCTCCTTTCTCTATTTTGCTCCATCTGCAGAAGAACTCACTAACCAAGGCTCGCTAAAAAATACGATTGTCTGTAGTTTGCGTATTTACCTGTGCACTGAAGTGTCAAGGCTAAATGTTATCTGTCTCTCTGTCTGCTCTGCTGTGTAGCTACCTATCAGTCGGTCTGCCTGTCTGCCTATACAGTACAGTATATGCATATGTAAATCAGCCATATGCAATCAGCTGCGTATCTGCAGAACGGCCAGGGTGCTCGTGCCCACCAGGGGCCTCAGGGCAATGGAAGAAGTTGGGATGCATCATGTTTTCTTTTACATCACGTGGACGGTCAGGTGTGTGATTACATGAGCACCAGGATGCACTATGGGAAGCAGGCGAGCCGGCAGAGGCAGTGTGATGCCCTGGGTAATTGATGTTCTGCTGGGAAACCTTGGGTCCTGATGGCAGTGACCTCACTCAGCGGTATAATGCACCCGGACACACTGCACACACGGTTCAGGAACAGTTTCACTCGACCTCTAAATTCGTCACATCTCAGCCTTTGGGGCATCTATCGGATGTGCTGGACAAATTGAATGCACCACCTCGCAGCTTGCAGAACTTGATGCCAGAAACCACAGCATACCTTCAGATGTCCAGTGGAGGCCAGGCCTTGACGTCTCAGAGATGTTTCAGCAGATGGTTTTAACATTAGTCTGATTGGTGTGTGTGAATACAGTAGATAAACCCACATCAGCTTGAATCTTAAACCCACCATTTCTCTCTGTCTGTCTGGGAGCCGATCATTTTGAAGTGTAAAGTATGAAGTCGTGGTGATCAGTTATCTGAGGATCGTCAGCACTTCTCCTCCGTGTGGAATTTCTCCTCATTCAGTAGATGAATCAGTGGATAAAAGGAAACAGCTGCTGAAGTGAATATTTCCTGTTTGTGTGATTCACCGCTGAGCAGCAGAGTTCATTTGTCTCTCTCTGTCTCTGTCTCTCTCTGTCTCTCTATCTTCTCTCTCTGGCTTTGTATCTTGTTCATCTCGCTGTCTGTCTGCCCTTCAATCAGTCTATGTTTATCTTTCTGTCTATCTCTTACATTACTTGCCTCTGTTTGCTTTTCTCGCTTTTTTTTTGGAGTTGCTTTTTAAACTCTCTTGCTCACATAATCAGTCTTTCTTCCTGTCCGTCTGTCAGCCTTGGTGCGTCTTCCCACCGTAGTTCTCCTCTTTGTCCTTCTACCTTCCTGTCTACCTCTGTATATGTGTGTGTGTGTGTGTGTGTGTGTGTGTGTGTTCTTGCCTGTCACCTTTATCACTCCATCTCCTTCTGTCTCTCTCTTTCAGACTGTCTCCTTCTTTCTCTATTTATGTCTCTTTTGCTTTATTAGTTTGTCACTTACTCTATCAGTGTCTATGTATTCATCTCTCTCTCTCCCTCTCTCCCTCTCCCTCACAGACACTCCTAAGCCCCCTGTAGAGGATCTCTTCATAATGCCTGATGAGTTCGAGCCAGCGAGCCGGATAAAGCGATCACTGATCTCATCTAATAAAGTCGGAGTTCTGAATGTGGAAACTCTGGTGGTGGCCGACAGGAAGATGGTGGAGAAACACGGGAGGGAAAACGTCACCACCTACATCCTCACCATCATGAACATGGTGAGAGGAGACCGGCCCTCATCTCATCTCACCTCATCTCATCTCATCTCATCTCATCTCATCTCATCTCATCTCATCTCACACACACACACTGATGTATATTATTACTATTATAAAAGAATCAAGATGTTGTATAAAGCCTGTGTGTGTGTGTGTGTGTGTGTGTGTGTGTGTGTGTGTGGGTGTGTGTGTGTGTTAATCAGGTCTCCAGCCTGTTTAAAGACGGCACCATCGGGTCAGAGATCAACATCGTGGTGGTCAGCCTTCTCCTGCTCGAGCACGAGCCAGTAAGATGAAGTTCTTTCCAGCTGTAATGTGTGAGATGATGCAGAGGAACAAATGATCACATGCGCGCGCACACGCACAGACACACACTCACTCACACACTCACACACACATGTGCAGAGCGATGGAGCTCGGAATTTCTATATTCTTTGGTATTTATAAATAACTTGATTGTGTTTATTTTTTATTTATTCGTCTTGTTGAATTCCAGTAAACAGTCTGTCTGTCTTCCTGTCTGCTGTTCTCTCTCCCTCTATCTGTTAATATAAGCTTTGTGTCTCCCTCTGTCTGTGCCCATCTGACTCATTCTGTTCTGTCTGTCTGTCTGTCTCTCTCTGTTTCTCTCTTGTGTCTCTCGCTCTGTCTGTCTGTTGCCGGTCTCCCCCAGTCTATGCATGTCTGTCTCCTCTTTGTGTCTTTGTCTGCCTGTCTGTCTGTCTGACTGTCTCTGTGCCTCTGTTTGTCCTTCTCCCTTGTCTGCTATTTGTCTTCAGTTTGTCTCCGTATGTCTGTCTGTCTTCCTTTTGTGCCTCCCTGACTGTCTGTCTGTCTCTTTCTTTGTGTCTGCGCCTGACTGTCCGTCTCTCTCTGTCTGATGTCTCTCTGTGTGCTGTTTATCTCCCTCTTCATGTCTGTGCCCGTCTGCCTCTTTTGTTTACTGTCTCTCTGTCTGTCTCCCTCATTGCATCTCTGTCTGTCATCTCTTTTGCTGTCCCCTGCTGTCTTCCAATGTCTGACTGTCTGTCTATTTCCCTGTCTGTCTACCTGTCTCCCTCCTTTTTCCATTCAGTGTTTTTGCATAAAAAGTAGTTTTAAAAAAATCATAACCGATGGTTAATAATAATAATAATAATAATAATTTCGCCTTGTTTCCGGCTTTTAGAGTTAAATTCTTGTATAAATCCGTACCAGACAGAATTCCTTTGCTCTTGATGACAAAATCCTTTAATCTTTTTACAGTCATTATAGAAATTGAGTAAAATAAAAAATGAAAGGGATACTGAAGCATTTTCTCTTTGTTTGTTCACTAATCTCCATCTAATCTCTATTTAATCACCATCATTCTCTCTCTCTCTGTCTCTCTCTCTCTCTCTCTCTCTCTCTCTCTCTCTCTCTCTCTCTCTCTCTCTCTCTCTCTCTCTCTCTCTCTCTCTCTCTCTTTAACCTTCTGGTTTAGCTGGGACTCTCCATCTCTCACCACGCTGATCAGACCCTGAACAGTTTCTGCCAGTGGCAGTCGGGGCTGATGGGTAAAAATGGCAAGAGACACGATCACGCTGTTCTGCTCACAGGCCTCGATATCTGCTCGTGGAAGAATGAACCATGCGACACGCTGGGTAAGCAGTCTCTACAACAAACTCATGCCCTGTTTGTATGAAGCAATCGGTTTGATTTCGCCCCTGACTCCGCCCCTGACTCCGCCCTTTCTCTGCCCTGTAGGTTTTGCCCCCATCAGTGGGATGTGCAGTAAATATCGCAGCTGCACCATAAATGAAGACACCGGGCTGGGCCTCGCCTTCACCATCGCACACGAGTCAGGGCACAAGTATGACCAACATCACACCACACACACACACACATATATATATATATATATAAATATATATATACTTGTGATTGAGTTGTAGAAAAGAGGGTTAAGGGGTGTGGCTTGTGTACCTGACTGCTCCAGTTAAGGGGGTGTGGCTTATTTACCCAACTGTTCTAGTTAAGTGGGTGTAGCTTTTGTACTTGACTGCTCTAGTTAGTGATCTCTAGTAAGTGGGTGTAGCCACTATACCTGAGTTTTTTTAGCAAGGAGGCGTGGCCTTGACCAGGCTTTCATTTTTGCTAATAAGTGGAATATAAACATGAAGCAGATTTAATGCATGTGAAAAACATCACACACCTTCTAATAGATTGGACACATGACTACAGAATGAAGCCAGCTAACACACACACACACACACACACACACACACACACACACACACACACACACGGCATGATCTCATCATCCGTATACTGCAGAGTAAACCTACAGCAGCACCGCAGGCTTTAGGCTTCTGTTTGTGTTTCTGCGTTTCCATTGAGATAAAAGGAAGTGTGTATCTGACAGGAGTGAACTGCTACCGAGGTCCATGACTGCTGATGGCATAATCACATCGCTCACACACAAGGAGCTGTTTCAGAAACATCTAAAATGACTTCAGGGCAAAAAAAGGGAAAGTCAATCATCCTAAAATTGTTTAGCGCTGACAGGCCAAGCTGACGTGATTTCATATTTCACTTGTCAGGAGTCTTGCAGGTGTAGCACGAGGAGATACATTGGAGAAAAAATGTAGAAACACAAGGATGAACACAGAACCCACAGATACTGATAATGTATTTTACTGTTGTGTAATCAAAGGGAAATAAATCACACTCATAATATTTGGCGTGCCTCAGGGGTGAGTTAGAGGTCCGATCAGATTCCAGAAAATAAAAGGTGTAAAGTTTTTTTTTTCTTTCATTTTCTATTAGTGTTCATTTAAAATCTTTACATCAATTAATACATCAATGACTGAAGCTAGGAATGCGCTAGCAAGATTTAAAAAAAAAAAAAAAAACTTGTATGAAATGAGCTTACTTTTAACACTTTAAAACACTGTGTTTGAGACCAAAACCTTGAAATGTGAACCTAGCTGTGATGTGTGTCTAAAACAGGAAACATCATCAAAAAGAAGCACTATCATGCGAGAAATGTTAATTGGATTTAAAGGTCTCATATTTTACTGTCTCTATAATAAGTTAACTCAGATCTCCCAAAAGCGTGTATGCTAATGCCACTACTGAAACAACCCTCAGATAACAATCTCCCTTTATTTTACTCCTTCTCCAAATGTGCTATTTCAGTTCTATGTAAATGAGCTCCTGCTGAGCCACGCCCCTCCAGAGAACATTAGAGCTGAGTAACAAGCCGGAAGAGGTGCTCTTCTTATATGAGGGCACATTAGGGGAAAAATCTAATTGGCTTGTTTAAACCAAGTGGAATATAAAACAAAGGGTTTCTTTGCACCTTTTCTCTATTCTTGATGGAGCTGGTTCTGATCACAATAGTCAGTATCAGAATTAGTAGTTTAGTAGTCTTTAGCTTTGTACAAAAACAAACAAACAAAAAAAGCCAACAGCAGCCGTTATTGATGGGAAAAAAAAAAAAACGTCTACGCGTCTGACCCAATCTCTCGCTTCGCCTCAGTTTCGGGATGATCCACGACGGAGAGGGAAACCCCTGCAGGAAGGCAGAGGGGAACATCATGTCTCCCACACTGGCCGGGAACGACGGTGTGTTCTCCTGGTCAGCCTGCAGTCGCCAGTACCTCAACCGCTTCCTGGGGTAAATGTGATGTTCTACACACACACACACACACACACACACACACACACACACACACACACACACACACACACACACACACACACACACACACACACAGGAAGAGTTTATGTCATGCATGTGTGTATGTGTGTGTTGTTCACAGCACAGCTCAGGCCTCATGTTTGGTTGATGAGCCCAAACTGATCGGTCAGTATAAATACCCTGAGCAGCTCCCGGGGCAGATCTACGATGCAGACACGCAGTGCAAGTGGCAGTTCGGCTCCAAGGCCAAGACCTGCAGGCTCGACTTCATCAAGGTATAACGACTAATAAACAAACATGGTCAGTAATGTACAGTCTGTCTGTATCCCACATTCATTCATTCACATCATTTATCTACTCTCTATCTGTCTATCCATCCATCTACTGTATCTACCACTATGTATGTATGTACGTACGTACGTATATATCCATGTACTATCCATCCATCCATCCATCGCCTGCCTGACTGTCTATTTATCTGTATGTCTATCTGTTTACTTATTTATCTGCTACCTGCATGACTGTTTATCCATCTACCTGTCTTTCTACTTCCATATCTAATTATCTATCAACCCATTTATCTAGCTATCCATCTATACATTTGTCTTTTTATCTCCCTCACTCTCTATCTATCTATCTATCTATCTATCTATCTATCTATCTATCTATCTATCTATCTATCTATCACCTGTCTGTTTAGCTGTGTGTCTATTTATCAATCTATTTACAAATTTAATTTCCTATCCATCCATCCATCCATCCATCCATGCGATTTCAGGACCTTTCAGAATCTTTCAGTCCTAGACGTGGACTTGTGGACTCAGTGTCACATGACTCTGACTCGGATCCCACTCTTTTCCCTTCGCCGTTTTTCCTCAGAGTGAACACAGTTTTCCATAAAACTCATTTAATGTCAAAAATAATCGAAATAAACTTGCTCAATGGCTTTAACACTTTAATGAACCTTAGCGGCCGTCTTTTTGCCAAATGAGGTTTATTTAAAGCACACCGGTCTAAATAACTTCTCTCTCTCTCTGTAGTCCCGCTAACATCAGCAGGGTCTGTCGTCCTCGTTGCTAACATGTACTTGGCTCCAGACTCTGAGCCAAAATCCCAGCCCCGGCTCCCACGTAACGGGCCAACAGAGGACCCGCTGGCTTCCTCCGTCAGCTCCGCGCCTGAGTCGCGCATTCACATGTAAATGTCGAGTGGTTTAACACTGAGGCGCTGTGTAAAGTCTTGGGAAGCGGATCGGCGTGGGTTATTTTGCAGGATTAGCCGCTATGCTACAGCCTCTTTCTTTCACGGCCTTTGTGTGGTGTTTTTTTGAAAACTGTCTTCCCAGGAAAGCAGCTGTACATCTTAATTTAGTGGGATTGTGGCCGGTGACGCCCAGTGGGTTTGTTTTCTTTTTCCTGCCGAGTTGAGTGTCCTCGTCACGTAGCGGTCGGGGGAGTAATTAGCGGTGCTAACAACGCCGGATTAGCGTGTGTGGGATGGAATCGGGATGAAGATGATGCTAGCAAAGTATACACAGGCACTTTCTTTTTAACTATTTTAGAAAAATATAGTGTGATTAAAGGGACGAGTGTGAAGTCATTCATTTCTAGAGACATTTCTAGTGTATTTTTCACTAAAAACAGACGAGTGGTTGCTCCCCCCCCCCATAAGCGTCTGATGATTATTGTAAAATCCAGTAAATACATCATGTGCTAATGTGCAGTCAGGGGACTAGGGGCGGCGCTTAGAGTTCATATCAGAGAATGCGAAACTTCTATGCACCTGTCAATCATTTCAGAGCCATATGTCCATTGCTCTGTTTTTGAGAGATAATCAAATCAGCGTAGTAAAGCTCTGATTGGTTGAGGGTGGGGCTGGGGGTGGGGCTAGCACTCAGTTTCACTTATACATTCATAATAACTGATTAAATGGCAGATAAATTGGCTCCCTGGTTAGCTTTGAATTGTGCTACGCTAGCTATATTCGATGTTATTTATTCTTAATAGTGCTAGGTTGATGCTAGAGCATTAATGTGTGTGTGCGTGTGTGTGTGTGTGTGTGTGTGTGTGTGTGTGTGTGTGTGTGTTGTAGGACATCTGTAAGTCATTATGGTGCCATCGAGCAGGGCATCGGTGTGAGACCAAGTTCATGCCGGCTGCTGAGGGAACAACCTGCGGCCCAGATATGGTGAGTCTCATTCTCAGTTCAACAAAAGTTCTGGCACCCAACACCGGTAGGTGGGGGTGGGGCTAGAAAACAGTGTTTTCTGCTGATTGGTTGTGGTATAACACATCACAATAAAGTTTTTACATTTTAGTTAATTGTTATGCATGAGACGGGGTGTGATTGAGAGAACGAGAGAAAAATGAGAGTGATAGAGGGGGAGCACAAAAGAAAGAGAGAAATAAGGTTGGGGAGGGAGTGACTGCAAGAGAGCGAGAGATCGGAAGATCGGAATGGAGAAAAGGCAAAGAGAGTGAAATAGAATAAGAAATAAAAAAAATCAAAAGAGGGGGCATGAAACGAAGAGAGCGGACGAGAGAGAGGGCAAGATCAAGAAGCAGAGAAGGAAAGTGAGGGCATGAGAGAGAGAACATGAAAGGAAGAGAGAAAGAAGAGCAGAAAATGAGGGGAAGAGAGCGATTGAAAGAGTGAGAACAGGACAGTGAGAGAGAGAGAGAGAGTGGGGGGGGGGGGTAGGAGCGGCTGGTGGTGACGTACGTGAGAACAGAAATTAACTCTCGGACACTTAAATAGTTAAACCCACACCATATAACACGAATAACACACACCAGGTCATTCAGTGACAGAAAACTAATCAGACAAACTAATCATAAGTCTCTGCTTCACACTCTACCCCCCCCCCCCCCAAACCCCACCCCAAACCCCACCCCAAACCCCACCCCATGCTGCATCACGCACTGATTTATTAGTCATGCGCATAACCCGACTCTGAACACAAGGAACTTTCCCAGCAAAAACATGGTCGTAACATTTGAACCGATGTCCTGATAAACACCGTATATCTGAGTGTGTGATCTGCTTTATTACCCATAATGCAGTGGTGTCGTAAGGGGCAGTGTGTGAAGTTCGGGGATCACGGGCCAAAGGCAGTTCACGGTCAGTGGTCCGGATGGTCTGATTGGTCGGACTGCTCCAGGAGCTGCGGGGGCGGGGTTATGTATCGGGAGCGCTCCTGCAACAGTCCCAGGTGAACAGGTTTATTTATTTATTTACTGTATTTTCTTCTTCTCTGAAAAAAGTGTCATGAGTAAACAGCCAAGCAACGGTGAATTTATGAAATGTAAAGGATTATTGAAGCTGTACAATGTTGTGTTTTATAAAAAAAAACAGGTTTTACTGTCGCTATCGTTACAGGGAAATAAAACCGTCAGAGGGAATATTATCGTCCTATTCATTAAAAAGACACACAATCTTTAAAGAGAAATAATATTGAATATATTGAGGTATTTAAAGTATCCACCTACTCGCGATCTTTCAGGAAGAGCGGTAAAGGAAAAGTCCTTCAGGTTTATAGAGAGGTTCATGACTCAGTCGTGTGTTTATTAAAACTCATAAAACCTCGTCACATCATCCTGCAGCTCGATGGTTATCATCACCACGCGTTCACCCCGACTTCATCTTAAACACGCAATAAAAACAGAAATCTTCACAAAATCATAATTAAAACCTCCGTGTTCGTGTTTCAGTCGGAGGTTTTCTGTTTGCTGTCGGATGTGGATGAAGTTCAGCAGCTGGAAATCTCGACATATAACTGCAATTAAATAATAAAAAAAATTTTATGATTTAATATTTAGTTTCAGAAACATCTGTAAAGGCTTTTTAAAAATATTTAATGTAAATAGAAACTGTAAAACTGAATAAATAAAAGAAGTAATTACACGTTTTATTGTTTTTTTTTACATTTACTTTATTTTATTGTTAGACACGAGAAGTATAATAAAAACTTGATTCTGAAATATTAATCATATATTGATCACAATTATATTATTATTATTATTTGAAATTATTATTATTGTTACAAGAATGATTCAGTAAATATCAAGGGGATATTCAAATAGTTCAAGTAAAAGGTCAAAGTAATTTTCTTTGTCTTATTACTTTTAAAAAAATTATTCGTTTGTTTATTTATTGTAGCCATACAGAAATATAATAAAAACAATAATTGGTTAATGAGTTAAATAATAAATTATTTTTGTTGTCACTTTTATTTGAGATAAATGGGAATTATAATCAAAACTGATATTATTTGATCCAATCATTTTCATAAAGTCAAATATGGCCAGTGTACTGTACACCAAGTGATATTTTTACATTTTATTAAAGAAAAAAACTAATAATTCATCTTGTTTAATTATTTTATCAATGATTATATTATTGATAATTGTTTTATCCTTGTTATTTTAGCCAGAGGAATTGCAATAAAGAAACAACGGGGACATTAAATAATCAATTATTAAATATTCAGTATATGTTCATTTTTGTAATAATGAATTATGTTGATCTTTTTTAATCTCAAATGTTTACACAGTTTATAGAAGTAAGAACTGAAATACAATAATGAATTATTTTAAAAAAATAAATTTATAATGGTTGAATAATGAATAGTAAAATATTAAGTAATTAAATTTTTTATTTTTAAGAAACAAAATAAAATAGATATTAACAAATGTAACAGCAAAAAATGTTTAGTTAATATTAATTTTTAGTGTGTTGGTGTTATACACTTTCATATAGCAATTGGTTAATTAATTCTGTAACTAATAATAAGAATTATTGAATTGATAATTATGTAGAACACATGTTCTGTGTTTAATATTAAATTATAAAGAAGTTGTTTGACTGTGTTCTGAAGGCCGCAGCACAGCGGGCGGTTCTGCCAGGGTTCGAGTCGCCTGTACCAGCTGTGTAACGCCGTGCCGTGCCAGAGGGACGCCGTGGACTTCCGAGCGCTGCAGTGTGCCGAGTACAACAGCAGACCGTTCCGGGGCTGGTTCTATAAGTGGAAGCCCTACACCAAGGTGGACGGTACGACTTCACCGCACCTCAGCCTTCGCTTCATGAGCCGCCTCCTTACAGCAACCCGCCGCCCTCTGGGTTACAGCAAACTCCAGGGCGGGAGGGGAAGTTTATAAATCAACGAGGCACTGCTTTTTATCTCTCTCTGTGTTTGTGTGTATGTGCATGTGTTCATGCCTGTGTGCTGCGTCGTCATAGCAACCGTGTTCATTGAGCGAAGAAATATAGATTAGTAGGTCGTGCCAAGCGTTTAACGTTTATCTGCTGCACTGCGCCCGAGGCGTAACGAGCCTGATTTAATGGTGAGACGTGTAGCTGCTCGCACTGACGGGTTATTAAAGAAGCTTTAACCTCAAACACACACACACACACACACACACACACAGGAAACTGAGATGAATGTACGCTCCCGAGTTCACAGAATTCTCCATTCTGATTGGTCAGGTGGTGTTGATTAGTTTTCTAATTAGATTAGAGCCGTTTTATATAAAAACCTTTAATATATCGTTTCCGTAGCAACTGCTATTGAAACTGTGAACTTTGACTGAACTGTGTCTATGGAAAGTTGGAAGGAGTCTCCAGTGTCAGAGGGAAAGCTGTGTGTTATCCAACATCTCCAGGATAAAGAAGTTTGTGATTTTTTCTTTTCAGTGATTAATAATTTACTTTTTGCTTCATAGCTGTAGCAATAAATGAATAAAAAACTTGACATCCTGTAGAGGAGTTAAACACTTTGAGGGTGTTCGAGGAAAATACTCAACTTTAGGACAGTAAGAGTGACATCACTTAATCACACCACACCTTTGTTCTTCTTCTTTTTCTTTCCCTGTTTTTTTCCCTCTTTATCACTTTATTGTTTGTTTGATCTTCCTGCGTCTTTATCTTCATTCCATTGTTCTCTTCCCTTCTTTTTTCTCTTCCTTTCTTCACCACTTTATCCGATTTCATTTCATTTGCTATTTTCTTTTCTTCGATTTTCTTCGTCTTTTGTTTCTTTTCCTGCATCCTTTAGCTTTAATCTTCTTCTACTCGTCCTTTTTCTTCCGTCCTTCTTTTTTAAGAGACAATCCCTCGGTTATCATCCTTCTGCTCATTTTCCTCTCTTGCTGTTTCTCTACAGGATGGTCGGAGTAACTTTGCTTCATCACATCACACCACTGATTGTTTCTCTAGACCAGCACACACACACACACACACACACACACACACACACACACACACACACACACACACAGTGTTTTATTGCTCATAATCCTACTTGGTCCTCTGTAAACACTGATGAAAGTGCTGTTGCTGTGTGGTTTATAGACCCCCCCCACCCCCTCATCCCCCCCCCCCCCCCGCCTCACTCCTCCAGGAGGATGTTGAGCGACGGCTTCCCGAGCCTCCTTTCAGCCGACAGGTTGAAGTGCCTCGTTCGCCGCCTGCGTGATCCGCCATTTTGTGTCGTGTTTGATTTGCTTTGTTGAAAATCGCTCAGTGATGGATCACTCCGAGGTTACTTTAGGTCATTTCTAAATCCCTCGTCTCCTTTAAACATGACCTCAGCGCCGACTTCTCCTTCCTGTCGACTGAATAAATCTCCTCTTGGGTCGTTCGTGTCGTTATTAATGAAGAAATGGTGTTTAGTTTTGGACTTTTAATTTTAAACTCATTTCTCCTCCTCTTCCTCCTCGTCTCCTGCAGATGAAGATATCTGTAAGCTCTACTGCATCGCCGAGGACTTCGATTTCTTCTTTGCCATGTCCAGCAAGGTGAAGGACGGCACGTCGTGCTCCGATCTCACGCCGGATGTGTGCATCGATGGCGTCTGTGAGGTACGGGGTGAAAGGTCACGCTAGTATAACCATCCAGCTCCCTCACTTCCTCTTTGCTTCTCCTCATTCGGACCCTGTATTCTTCTCATCCTTTCTTCTTTTTCTCCTCCAAGTTATTTTCTATTATTGCTCTATTTCATTTGCTCATCTTCTCTTCCTTTGCTCTTCTTCCTCATTTTCTCTTCCTATGATTTTCCTTCTGTTGATTTTCCTCTGTTCTTATTACTTTTTCACTTCCTCTCCTCTTCACTTTTCTTCCTCACTACTCTTTCTTTGCTTTACACAATTTCTCTATAGCCTCCTCTCATCGCCGTCTGGTCTGCTGTTCCTCCTGAGATGAGCAGAAAACCCATTTAACCTTCCTTTTCCGTTTTGCTTGCACGCCTCCCCTCCTGCAGTCAGTGGGATGTGATCAGGTTTTGGGCTCCGGCGCTACCCTGGACATCTGCGGCGTGTGTAAAGGAGACAATTCCACCTGCAAACGCTACAGCGGCCAGTACAGCTTACAGCACCGAGCCAACGGTACAGTCGTAACACCACACAACACTCCGACTCCGATTGGTCGGAGTTGGGGTGAAGGGCGGAGCTTGTAGCTATAATTACAAACCTGGTATAACAGCGATGTCATTCTTTCTCCAGAGTACTACCCTGTGGTGACGGTTCCTGCTGGAGCTCGCAGTATCCGTGTTCAGGAGGTGGAAATCTCCAACAGTTACCTGGCAGTCAGGGGCCAGAAACATGGCTCTTATTTCCTGACTTCTGACTGGATGGTGGACTGGCCGGGAAAATTCAACTTTGCCGGAACCACGTTCTTGTATCGGCGATCGAGTAATCAGCCCGAGAGCCTGTACGCCCCGGGACCGACCAATCAGACACTCGTCTTTGAGGTGAGTTAGTCATCTTTTTAACATTTGTTGAAATGCTCTGGACTCCATGGAATCTAGGTGTGGAAATTATGTCTTATGCTCCCTAATGAATCTTGGCATTACCATCTTGGAATATGTTGCGTGGCATCAGCGATGAAACCCTCCATAGATGTGATGTGCTGGTGATTCAGTACATTCAGGTGGTCATGTGACTTCATTATATCTCCACATAACGTTGCTGAGTCTCGACCTGAGCGACTGAAGCGACCCCAGATCATAACACTGTCTCCAGAGGCTTGTACAGTGGACACTATGCATGATGGGAGCATCGCTTCATGCACTTCCCTTCTCACCCTGACACGCCCATCACTCTGGAATAGGCTCAATCTGGACTCGTCAGGTCACATGACCATTTCCCACAGCAACAGCTCACAAGGACGCATACAGCGGACACTCAATGTAAACAGATTTTCTATAAAGAAAGATGTATTTGCTGGATATTTGTGAAAGGAGTCTCCTGCGTCAGCACTTTGTAGCATCATCAGGACCAAGGAATTTACACTATGTGACTTTTCTTAGTAAATTCAAGAGAGAGAGAGAAAGTCAAAGCTGAGGGAACAAACGTTTATACACAAATACAAAAAAACATCTTAGCAAGTGAAATATTCTTAAATCTAGACAAATGCATCTATAATTTCATAAAATAAGTTTACAACAATCCAAACATAAAATTATTACATTTATTTCTAGTCAAATGTTAGTAAAATTGCAGGTGAAAAATGTCTTGTTCTATTGGCAGATAATTTTGCTAATTTTCAACATACAAACACCCTGCCTTAAGAATTTAAACCTTAAGAACAAAAGAAATTTTCCTCGGCATGCGAAACATTTTCGGGATACGAGGAAACGAACCGAGCTGTTAAAGTTGCGCGTACGTCCCTGAGCCGCTCACAACGTGTTTGCATCATTGGAAAGCCAAAAGAAGCGAGTTTACATGTTTATTGTCTTTTTTTTTGCATTTTGTGGGAGAATTAGTGAAGACATAGCACCACGGGTCCCAAGATTGTCATGAAGGATGGTAGCAAAAAGAAAACTTTATTTTTATATGCGAAAATATGATTATAGTGTGGAAAATTGGTAATATTGGTAATATTTGTTGTTGTCTGGAACGGATTATCTGCATTTACATTATTTCCTATGGGACAATGCGTTTCACAGTACGACCAGGAATGGGATTACATTTGTATCCCAAAGTACCACTGTATTTCACTTGCTAATCTGCTAAGATTGTTTTGCAGTGTAGCTGCTATAATGTAAGTGAAAACTAACTTGATTTGTGAACTGCGATCTTTATCTGTGGTATAAGAAGAACAGAACACATCAGGGTTTACTGTTAAAGGGGAACTTCAGTAACTCCATGAGGAACTCCACAACCCCACTGCATAATATATAACAAGCATGTAGTCTTCATAGCAGAACACAAAGTACCCAAACCTGGGCAGATTATTATTCATCTAAGAGCGGGAAGAATCTGCATGCAGTCAAAAGTGAACTGAAACATCTGTAAGGACAGGAGGATAAACATGGTCGTGGTACTGAGCTTCAGTTCAGTCCAGACAAAATATTCATTTTGGTTTCAAGCTTCTTGTGGTCGAGCAGAGCGGGGTCACTCGAGTGCAAACGTGGAAGACTGGCACCTAGTCCAGCGTAGACACATGTCCTCGTTTCTCTCGTCTCCACAGTGTAAAAACAGTGTAGAGAAAATACAATCTATTCCATCTAATTCTATATAACTTGTATTCAGGCAGCACACACACGCGCGCACACACACTTCAATCTTCCCACTCTGTACACACTGTGTATTTAAAACCTTGTTGCTGAATTCGATCCCGGTTCAGCTTCAGCATGAAGCTAATCTGCTAATCTAACGGTGCCTGCTCGGCCAGACTGAAGAGTAGTATTGTGTGTTTTGTGAGCGGCCTCGGAGATAATCTGACAGTCGCTTCCTGTTAAATGTGAACACACTTCGAGTTCAGAGGGAGCGACTCAAAACGGGGGAGGTGTGCAAACTTGATCTCTACTTCTTGTCGGTCTTAGCGGGGGATTGTTCAGCGTTTGTAATACAATTGGGAAATTTCTTAAACATTATCCTTTAAAAGTGGGTGTTTTGCACTGGATAAGCTGCAGCGCATTGTGGGGATTTCAAACGTGCACTGGATGTTCGGAGGAACCCATACAGTGATTATAATGTTCTGGAACAGGTTCCAGTATCGTTCCTGAATTACATATATTGCAATTAGGAGTGATTTAAAAGGATTGGGCATGTCACAGAGATGGGCGGGGCTTCACTATGTATCCATTCTCATCACACTAAACACTCCACATGTGCAATACACCATGTACTTGATTATTCACTCTTAAAGTGTTTGATCATTAGATAAAGAGACTTTGTCACTTTGTCGTCATTGTAGCGATACAACTAAATTTGTTAGAAGGTCACATGACCAAAACATCAGACTCAATTACACTTCATTAATATAAATGGTATCATACAGTAATTAGTTTTAACCAAGTAATCTGATTGGACGAGGGGCATGCCACGAGTGCTGATAATAGACAGTAACAGAACCGTGACTGGGCGTGTCCCAGATGTTGTCCAGTGGTTAATGACACTGACTGTGTGTGTGACTGGGCGTGTCCCAGGTGTTGTCCAGTGGTTAATGACACTAACTGTGTGTGTGACAGGGCGTGTCCCAGGTGTTGTCCAGTGGTTAATGACACTAACTGTGTGTGTGACAGGGCGTGTCCCAGGTGTTGTCCAGTGGTTAATGACACTAACTGTGTGTGTGACTGGGCATGTCCCAGGTGTTGTCCAGTGGTTAATGACACTGACTGTGTGTGTGACTGGGCGTGTCCCAGGTGTTGTCCAGTGGTTAATGACACTAACTGTAACAACACACATCTGATAACGTTGTCGTCTTAACAACACGCCTCACGTCTCTGCAGTAATCTAAGTCCTTTTGAATCGCCTCTGAACCGTCCGCATCGTTCTGTTCACAGCTAACGCTTAGCTACAAAGCTAACTAGCATCTAACACAGGGCTGAATCCCAAATCCCTCTCTAACCCCTGATCAAGGGCACTACTCGGTGTGTGGAACAAGGGATCGTACACCCTACATAGTGCACTAGCTTTCCATTTAACTCTATTTGAGATTTGACCCCAGAACGTGGAAGTTAACGGAGCTGATATTCTAAAGTGGAATAAGTGGAAATATAAAGTAAATCTGGTGAGTTTCTCAGGACTGTCCACCACCTCCATGGTTTAGTCTCCTCATGTTTTATCTGCATAAAAGAATTAAAAAATTTAAAACTACTATACAGTTATAGAATTTAAAACAAAAATTTCATCCTTGTTAATTACATTAACTGTCGCTTGCTAACTGTCGTTTGCCAGCTCCGCCAATCATGGTTGATAAATTAGTAAATTTATTTTGGTATTTTTAGCCTTACCGTTTACTAAATCTCTAGATATACTCTGGTTAAAATTACACACACTTACAAGCCCAGTCCAAATAGGGCTTTAAGATAATAAAACTACCTATCAAGTGCACTATATAGTGAATATGGCGGAGACGTACAGCCCAGACCAAAAGTCTGGACACACCTTTTCATTCAAAGAGGTTGAATTTGTATTATGGCAAGAAAAAAGCAGCTAAGTGAAAAAATTACTTTAAGAAATGAAGGTCACTCAGTCCCAGGAAAAATTGGGAAAACTTTGAAAGTGTCCCCAAGTGCAGTTACAAAAAGCATCAAGCGCTACAAAGAAACTGGCTGACATGCGGACCGGCCCAGGAAAGGAAGACCGAGAGTCGCCTCTGCTGCGGAGGATAAGTTCATCCGAGTCACCAGCCTCAGAAATCGCAGGTTAACAGCAGCTCAGATCAGAGAGCAGGTCAATGGCACACAGAGTTCTAGCAGCAGACACGTCTCTAGAACAACTGTTAAGAGGAGACTGTGTGAATCAGGCCTTCATGGTAGAAGATCTGCTAGGAAACCACTGCTAAGGACAGGCAACAAGCAGAAGAGACGCGTTTGGGCTAAAGAACACAAGAAAGAACACAAGAAAGAAAACTCGCTGAATGAGAAGGGGTGTCCAAACTTTTGCTCTGTACTGTACAGCATTGTGATTTGGGACAAACTCCAGACGTAACTGAACTGATGAACACTTGTCACTTATTTACAGTAATAATCTAAGCTAAGATCAAGTTTGAAACATTTTATTTTGTATAAGGGACTAAAAGGGACATGTATTTCAGGTTTTAGATCAAGCTCTGGGAAATTAAAGAAAGGAAAACCCCACTAATGTTCTAGTAAATTTCACTTCATGGTGGAGAACAAGACTTTAGGAATAACTTCCTGCATGTGGTGCAGTTATAGGAAAATAATCAATGAAGGGCTGCTAAAAGGAAACTTATTGGAGGTTTCTCTCATAAACATGAAATTGATAATATTTCCAGTAACAATTATCGAGCATCACTGAAAATGAGCCGTTGCTATAGAAACGATAACGTATATGGGCTTTAATCTGAACCTGTGATGAGCAGCCACATTTACGAGTGTCCCTTGGTTTCGCTCTGCATCGTTTACTATTTGCGACCGTGCTGCTAATTGTAGTCCTTTCAGGCTAAAGGTTGCCAGATCGTCCAAGAAATCCCCAAAAGTCAAGAACAGAACAAAGCCCCTCTTCTTTTCCGGACTTTTCCACTCCATTTGAGCCAAAACCTCGGGCAGTCTGCCGTGACCCTGGCTCAGGTCTAGTGGACTTCCTCCTCGGTTCGGTCCCAAACCTGAGGCAGTCAGCGAGAGGTGTTGGAGGACCACCAGCATGATCCACAGGACCGGGGACAGACAATAAAAACATCGCTGTGGCTGACTCTCATTCAGGCGTCTTCCCACGTCTGAACCCAGCTGACCTGCGTGCGTGCAGGAACACTGAGGGACTGTCTAAAAGTGGCACAGCCAATGTGGGAAGGAAGCAGCTGGTGTGTGTGTGTGTGTGTGAACAGGATTTTCACACAAAGTCAATATACAGTATGTTCAACTGATTCTAACACTACAGTTGTCTCTGGCTTAGCTACCTCACTCTTGATATCGCTGATCTAACTCTTTATGCTTCACCACAAAAGGAGACGGGGCTAACCTAGCTAGTTAACCCACGAAGTGAAAAAGACCTGATAATGAAACATATTCAGTGAGTCACCCAGGGAGGAAAAGTAAGAAAAAAAGAAAAAAAACACACACACACACACACACACACACACACACACACACACACACACACACACACACACACACACACAAACATATTGCTAATGAGCAGCCATGAGAGAGGCAAAGCTAACAGAGCTAAACTAGCAAGGATAAAGATTATCTTGGCAAGTGAAAAGAGCTAATTCTGTAGCTAACCAATGAGTGAGTGAAAGCTAACCTAAGTGCAAAACAAATAAGGCAACATGTATGTAAAAAGATAAACTAGCAAGAGCAAAATTACTATAGAAGGACAGGGACATGTGACGCCGTAGCTGATGAGTGTGAAAGCTAACCCAATGAGGGGAAGCTAGCCTAGCGAATTAAAGCTAACCTAGTGAATTAAAGTCAACCTTGAAAGTGAAAGGTAACCTAGCAAGTGAGAGCTAATCTAGTGAATTAAAGTTAACCTAGAGAGTGAAAGCTAGCTTTGTGAACTAAAGCTAACATAGCAAATAAAAGCTAACCTAGTGAGTGAAATTTTACTTGGTGAATTAAAGCTAAGATAAGGAGTAAAAGCTGACCTTGCAAGTGAAAGCTACAGTAAACTAGCAAGTAAAAGCTAACCTAGTGAGTGAACCATAACTTAGTAAATTAAAGCTACGCTAACGAGTGAGATCTGACCTTTTAAGTAAACGCTAAGCTAGCGAGTGAAGACTAAAAGGCTAACGTAGCCAGTAGTGCTGCTTTGTAACTGCATAATCGTATCCTGGAGCTGCAGACAGACATTTAAATATCAATTAAATATGAGGCCACACCCTTCAGGACTCTCTGATCATCTGTATTTATGGCATTTACTAAATCTTTCTTTCTCTCTCATTCTGTGTGTGTGTGTGTGTGTGTGTGTGTGTGTGTGTGTGTTTCCTAAAGATCCTCAGTCAGGGTAAAAACCCAGGAGTGCTGTGGGAATACACACTTCCTCTACCGGAGAAAAAACACACCTACACGTGGAGAGTGATCCGATCAGACTGCTCCGCCCCATGTGCAGGAGGTGAGTGCGTGTGTGCCGGTATGCATGCGTGTCTGTGTGTGTGTGTGTGTGTGTGAGAAAGAGATAGAGAACGTGACAGAGGTTGGCCCAGCTGGATGAAGAGCATCTTTGTGAGCATAACAATTGCAGACCTTCCTCCTCTCCAACTCAGTGGAGTTTTGGTGAAAATGCTTGTAACATTGCAGTAGTGACCCCTGTGTCTTATGGGTTCCTGACCTGTCCCTTTAGGTGAGAATGTGTTTTCTCGTGGTTCTTCAGGTGAAACATGCACACACACCTCTCTGCTAGTGACAGACCTGAAGCTTCTGAGTTCCAGCTAAAGTTCACTCACAGCGTTCCCCAGCAGGAGATGTTCCCAAAGTGTGTGGAAGAAAAGTCTCAGAAACGACATGTAATAATTGTGACATGATTTGATGCGTGTGTGTTTCAGGCCGTGTGTCGGTGAAGGCCGTGTGTGTGCAGGAGGAACAGGGTCAGGTGAACTCTTCACTCTGCGACTCTCACAGCAGACCTGCACTGGCGTCTCAGCTCTGTAACACACAGCCGTGTCCTGCCAGGTAACACACCACCGCTGTGTGTGTGTGTGTGCGTGTGCGTGTGTGCGTGTGTGTGTGTGTGTGTGTGCGTGTGTGTGTGCGTGTCTGTTCATTTGTCTGTTTACTAATCCAGATTTTGTCCCTAGAATGTTTAGAATTTAACATTTAAACAGGAACTGTTGCTGTTCTCTGCTCTCTCTCTCTCTCGTTTCCTGTGCTATAGTTCTTTCTCTCTGCTATTCTTTCTTGCTTTCTCTCACACATTATCTATTTTTCTTTTCTCTCTCTCTTTTCTCTTACTGTCTTTCTTTCTGTCTCACTCTCTTTCCTTTTCTCTCACTCTTTCCTACTCTGTCTAACTCTTTCATTTTCTCTCTCACTCTCTTTCCTTCTCTCTTATTGTCTTCTTTCCTTTTCCTGTCTCCTGTCTTCATGCATTTCCAACTCGTCATTTTCCTTCTCCTCTTCTTTTATCCTCCCATCCATCCTCTTCTTCTGTCATTGTTACCCACCTTACTCCTTGCTTTTGTCTCTCCCTCCTCAGCTGCCATTCTCTCTTCCTTTGCACCTTTTGAGGAACCTTAAAGATTGTCTGTCTGTCTGTCTGTCTGTCTGTCTGTCTCGGGAAGCTAAGAACTACAGACAGAACCTTTTGAGGAACCTTTCTCTAAACATTTACACTCCTTTTTCTCCGTCTTTCCCTTTTTCTCCAAAGTAAACAGCATTAGCGTAAGTTCTAGACGAGGCAATTTTTCTCTGCCAAACGCTAACCAAATCCCACACACCACTACTTACCACACACACACACACACACACACACACACACACACACACACACACACACACACACACAGTGTTAGTGTTCCTTCAGCTTACAAGGGGATTGAAATAGTAAGTGAAGATTACATGTCCAGGAAGAACAGAAACCTTTTCCCATAATTCTAAAGAGTGTAATGTTGAGTCACGAGAACGAAAACCTCGTCATTAAACCCCGGGGGAGAGATGGCACAAAGATGAAGCTGGAAATAATGAGAGGAGGACGAGTGTGTAAAGAAGACAAGAAAGTATCAGTGAAGCATGGTGGTGGTAGCGCGTGGCTCAGAACTGCAAGGACGGGCAGCTACAGGGGCCAGAGTAGGCAGATTCTTTATTCTTGTAAAAGTACAATGATTCATTATTTATCTAAGTAACTAAATGTTGTATAATCTGTGAACTGTCTTCTTTAACGTTACAATTTGCATCTAGCCAAACCAAATTTTTTCTTAAAATAAAAGTTTGCAACAAACTAAATATAAGATTAATAAGCTTATTTCCAGACAAATAGCAAAAGTAGCAAAATTGTCTGCCAATAGAACCAGAACTTTTTTCATGAAACTTTAGTATAATTTGATTTGAATGAAACCTAATACTCTTATAATTGTTTTGTTGTAATTGTTTTAATAAATTTAACTATATAAAAAAATTCTCTTTATATATTTCCTTTATTGTAGAGCTGAGAATAAAGAAAAATCTATATTAGTAACGGAAACATGACATTTTCAGTTATTATTAATGGATTAAAAATTTATGGTTAATTTAATCTATGTAAAGATATGATTCATTATGTTAATTGTATTTATTTATTTACATAACATTGTAAATTGTTAAAACTGTAAAGTTGCATATAAATTTGAATATAAATTTATATGCAGTTGAATATAAATTTAATTGAACTGATTGCCAAAAAATATCATCCATCATAGTTAAATGAACAGTTTCAAACTAAATAACTAAGTGGCACTTGTTTTTTATTATATTTGTATTTTATATAGAACATATAATTTGTTGTAGGGTTTGTGGTTTCACTGTTGTCATGGTGACTGTTCAGGTTATTCTTCAAATTTGTGGAAAATGAACAAAAGTTTCAGTTGCTTGTTATTAAAGTGGAGAAATGGTTTTGTAGTACAGAGCCAAGAGTAAAAGCAGTCACTGTACAGTACATACTACTTACAAGCTGGACTATAGTTATGCTAATCGTTTCATTCCCATTCTGTCTCGCGTACTGCATATTACACGCTGTGACATGACAGATCCACCCGAGCGTACATAAAGATGAACCCGAACGGCCTGTAGGGGTTTGGTAGTCCTTCAGATGCTCTTAAACTTACAACTGGATCCAAACCACAAACTGTTCACCAGCACACACTAAAAATTCATCCTCCTTCCCATCGGGTGACCAGCAGCAGCTTCGGATTTCATCTGACCGCTGGAAATGGGTCGGCGTGCATGCCCGGGAGCATTATTTTGGGCCGGTGCTGTAGCCGTGCCAGCCGAGAGGAATGAATAGTGAAGAATTCATCCACAATCCGTCAATGTCATCTCGAACATGCTTTCAGTGTAATTGCATGCCTCAAAATATGCGAGTTATTGGATGGTTCCAGAAATATTACAGTAAGATTACAGCAGAAGTCCAGAGTGGTTTGCTGGGAGGGAGACACAATGTCGTTTATGTGGCAAGAAGAGATTAGGGGATACGTGGTGCAACAGCTTGTGTTTCTACCCCCGATGCAAATTGCAGTTTAGCTGTTCCTCCTTTGAAAGGAAATGAAAGCCCTTTCTAAAGACTGTGTGTAAAGCGGTCTGGGCTGATAGAGCTCGACCCGAGTCCTCGCCCCATTTTGGTGGACGATGCGGTTTGCCGTAATCTCCGCATGTTCAGGGAGCTCTGATCTATTTTAAAGCCTCCTTTTATCGATAGCCAGGGGACTCAGAGATACCAGAATGCTAAAGTTATCTCAGATTAGAAACAGCATGATGCCGAACATGTCTGGGGTTTTGTCTAGACCAGTTAAGGGTGGATCAGGATGTTTAAAACGTCTTTACCAGCAGAAGGGGTCATATACTGAAAGGACAGGGTTCTAGTACTTCTAGCTCACATTTACTGTGGGGCCGACCATGACATGGCTTTAAAACCAAACAAACAACAATACAAAACGGACAATAAATGCAATATGATATTTAACAGAAAACTAATTTAAAACTGAAATATAATAAGGCAGAGATTGTTTTGAGCTCGAGTTCAACATTACAATAAGACAATAATTTTTAGTGGATAATTGTAAAATAAAAGGCGTTATAAAGGACCGAGTACAATAACCAAAAGAGTTTTTTGGTCATTTTCTGCTTTTACTAGTGGATACTCACTAGAACCGTCACAAATGAAACCTGTGTAAGTGCAACCGAAACGAAGCTCCGTCCCTTTTTTTCTCAAAGTGAGGTCAAAGAATATCCCTGTCATCCAACTAATGTTCATAAACATTCAAATATCTGTGTGGGTCGTGCAAGAGAAATAGTAAAAACACAGAAAGTGCATATTCAAATTTAAGGTGTTGTTTGATTCTCAACATCAGCTCGTGCACTGATTAACATACAAGAAAAAAAAAACACCATTTTACCTTGACATTCGTCCTGGAGTGCACATGATGACGTCCTCAGCTCCTAGAGTGACAATATGGCTACAGCCAGTAAACTCAGCAGCACACTGATTAGCTTTAAGTTCACATAAACGACTGCAGTGGGCCCCGAGCCACCTCGGCCGGGATCGTCATTCACAGACGTACGGCCTTCTTTAAAACGTTCAAACAACTAAGAGTCTCATCACCGAACTGTGCTTGAAATCTTCTGTAAATGTCAATCGGTTTTACGCCTTCATTCACAGAAAAAAGGGTCATCCCAAGTCCCGGTTTGATTTGAACGTGGTGTATTAAAATAAACAGTATTTTCTCATACCTCATCTCATTTCAATATGAAAGACGATTAACTGCCCAGCCCTCGTCTAACCTTCCCGCCACTTCCTTTCTATTTCTGTGTGTGTGTTTGTGTGTCAGCTGGTCAGTGAGTAAATGGAGTGCATGCAGTGTGTCATGTGGAGAAGGACAACAAAGTCGCACCGTCCGCTGTCTCAGAAAAGTGATGTACCAAAGGGAGGAGGTAGCTCCACCCTCGATGTGCCCTTCACCTGCCCCGGCTCTCACACAGGCCTGCAACACACACGCCTGCCCTCCGGAGTGGGGTACTGGCTCATGGTCACAGGTGAGTGCAAGCACGCGCACGCACACACACACACACACACACACACACACACACACACACACACACACACACACAAAAAGAACAGAAAATGTATTCATTAAGAACTGTAGATGTGAGAGCTTCTACTGCCCTCTGGTGGTGAAATGACAGAATCACACCATGATGGTGTCTATCTACAGAGTCTATAAATAATTGGAAACATTATTCTTATTATTATTCTTATTATTATTATTGAAGCCATATACTGATAGCAAATATTTATTTTTGTATTTCGTACCTCAGAGATTATTTTCATTTGTCTGTTGTATTTTTCTTTCCGTGTAGTGCTCGAAGACATGTGGACGTGGTGTGTCACGGAGCGTGTTCTGTCACAGTGTTAATCACGTCTCTGGTGCGGTGGTCCTCCGAGACGGCTCGTGCGAGCTCCAGCTAAAGCCCAAAGCTCAGGAAAGCTGCGTGCTGAGTCGCTGCCCTAAAAACGAGCGGCTCCAGTGGATGACGACGGCCTGGGGAGAGGTAGGCATACGAAACCATATTTCATACTTTTTACCCATTTAGAGATACATTTAATGTTCTAGGGACAAGTTAGAGCAGCTCTCTTTTTCATCCCGTTCCAAGAAAGTGCAAAACGTAGACTATTGTTCTGAAGATTATAGCTTTACCTCTGACTGGCACTGGAGACTCCTTCCATTAGTGATGAATAAATGTCTAGGATTGCTGACACAGGATGGTTAGTACACCTTAGGCCTAAGAGGCGCTCTGTAACCCTTTAGTTGCCGTTTTGTTATTTTCGGTGCTCTTTTTGACTTTCATGGGCGTGGCTAAAAACAAATCATCCGAATGCACCTGGTAATTCATGGGTGTCTAATAACGAGAGAAATACTCTCTACCATTTTATTTTAGTTCAGTTTTTTTGTAACATCCTTTGCACAACTTGACAGCATCTTTCTGTGTGCTCAGTGCTCCGTTTCCTGCGGAGGGGGTGTGATGAGCCGAGAGCTGCGCTGTGCAGAGAGAGACTCTAATGGTGGTTTCACAGAATTCCCCATCAGGAGGTGTAGAAATCTCCAGAAACCCCACACCGACCTCCAGCAGGCCTGTAATAAAGCGCAGTGCCCTGACCCGCAGCCCCACGTCCCTGCGGTCGGCCTGGGAAGAGAGAGCTCTGCCATGGCGCTCGGCTGGTACTCATCACCATGGCAACAGGTACAAAACTGCATCCTGCTCTCCGTTTGTATTTATCCGACTGTACATTTAAATCCCACTGCTTTGTTAAAGTTATTCTGCGTTTCTGTCATGACAGAATTACAGCAATTACGGTAATTTTCCATACAGGATATATTCACCATGCAATTGTGTATGTACAAGTTGTGAGACCAGGGTTGCTAGGCAACTGGATGCTTAGCCAAATGTAGCTAGTGGCTAAGGCAAAAAAAAAAAAATTAGTGATACAGTGATGATTAGAAGATGCGCTGAGTAGAAACAAGACAAAATGTTAAAGTTCATCTGGTTGATGTCCGTCTGTGTGTGTGTGTGTTAGTGTACGGTGTCGTGCGGAGGTGGTGTGCAGACACGCAGTGTTCAGTGTCTCCGACATGGCCGACCCTCATCAGGGTGTTTAACACACCATAGACCCATCAGCTCCAAAGCCTGTAACACACACTTCTGTCCTCCACCTGGACTGGCCCCAGGACCTGCTCTCAAAGGTACACACACACACACACACACACACACACACACACACACACACACACACACACACACACACACACCTCATTTTCTGCAATCACTGGTCAGCATTGTTGATCACCAGATGTTGTGTAAACCTCACTGTCCATCATTTTGAAAAAAAAAAAATAGAGAGTTCAATTATTTGGATGTTTTAATATGTGTGTGTTTGCTGTTTAACGCCGCTTACACAACAATCTTTGTGCGTCTCCCAGGAGAGCAGGCTGTGTGTGTTGATTACTTCCCCTGGTGTCGCCTGGTTCCTCAACACGGCGTGTGTAATCACAGGTTCTACAGCGAGCAGTGCTGCAGGTCATGCTCAATAAAGAAGCTATAGAACACGAGGACTTTCCCATGAGCACCCTCTCTGACTCACCACCGCACGGAGACGCACGCGGAGACGCCCAAACTGGATTTGGGGGAGGAAAATAAAACGTTCAAAGAAATGGACAAAACGAAAGCATGAGGCCCGGAGGCCCGGTTCTTCCTGAAGTACTTGAAGCGCAAAACACTTTCCAGATTAAAAAAAAAAAAAAAAAAAAAGACTCTGTGTTTGTGCTAAAACTGTGGTGAAGTTTTATAGGGTTTATAACTGGACATTCGGTGCAGGTGTGATATTCCTGTCCGTACACATTCCTGTGTATTTGATTTTTCATCAAAAACGAGGCGTTTTTATATTTTATATTATTGTATAAATTCATAACTTCCTCAGATGTTTATTTTTACACAAGCGAGCTGATATTGATCTGCATTTGACATTTTTCTTTGTTCTGGTCCATACTTTTTTAAAATGACTATTTAATTGTGTTTATATAAAAAACTAAGTCTAATTTTACTAAAAGGTAGGACAATTAGTGCACAGAGTTTAGATCCCATCACAAACTCGACATTGTTTTCATTCTTTCATGTAGATATACTGTTAGCATATAATACGGGATTAAATCTCTTATACAGCGTTAATGTTAAGCTACATTAGCTAAGCTACCTAAAGGCTAACATTAATAATAATAATATCATTTTAAGAATTTATTCAGGGGAACAATTTACTTCACATTAAAGTTGCTAGTGAACTTCCAGACAAATATAAAATAACTTAAGTAGCTTAACAATTATCCACCTGACTATTAATGATTAAGAATCTAATAAATAAGCTAATGAGCAAGCTAACAAGGTTTCAGGAAACAATTTAATAGCGTAGTTAAAATTAGAAAAAGTTTGCTAGCAAGTTAGCTAATATTAGGCTAAGTGTTATATTGAATATGAGGGCGTGGTTTCCAGCATGATATTACATATTAAGTTAAGAAATGTTAAGTACATTATTGTGCTGATGTATCAGGATACAGCTGATTCTGGAAGCTCTGATTAGCGAGCATAATCCCTACCTTCACGCTTTTAGCTAAGGCTAACTTTGTCATTCGTAGGCGTGGCCTATCCAGGTTATTTCAGCTGAGACAAGAAATAGCAGTAGCTACAAGTAAGATTCTAAACCCAGCTTGGTAAAATAAAAAGAACATTTCTTTGATTTACACGGTACTTGCTCAAACTTCGTTTGCAGAGCAAATTAGCACAGCAAAGCTAAATCTACAAGCTACATACACTCCTCAGTGATATCAGCAAGTTCTTCTACTTCCGTCCAAGTTTATTTTTCTTTGTAATGTCTCAGTAGACATTTAATGATAATAGGACAAAACGAAACCATGTTTTTGGCCCATTGTTTCTGGTCAGTCAGTCAATGCTCGCTAATTACTTGTAGGAATTCAAGTCGAGTGGGGAAACAAGGAAACATCACCCCAAACACAGCATCGGATCGGACTGGAGCGAGTAATTATTTGAAGAAAATAGTTTTGGGATTTTAAACCGTCAGTAGAAATTTACATGTAAATGAATCTCAAAACATTGTCTTTGTTGTCGCTGCTCGCTAACATGAACACACGGTTACAGCTTCATGACGGGGCCATTTCGAAATATTAGGGTTTAAAGGTTCCTTATGCTCACTGTTTTAAATTATTATGGATACCATGTGACTGTGCACGTCCACTTAAGTCTTTCAGAAAAATGTACATAGTATTCACAGTCATTTTGGAATCACGGCAATGGACCATTTTCCAGTTTAGTGCCCCTAGTGGTAGTAGTAAGAATAATATATAAACATAAATTTGTAATTTTTTTTCTTTTTAAGTTCATAATTGTGTCTCTGCTGATTCCGGTTTTGTAGATGAGTGACTCAAAATCTGTGTGAAAAATCCACTAACCAATCATAAAACAGTTTGACACCCACCAGACAATATTTTGAAGCTACCATGACATTTTATCCACTAGGGGCGCTAAATTGCAAAGTGGCTCATTACAGGAGTTAATTTTCTAATTTTTCCATCTGTTAGAAAAGTAAAGAAGTTGTCTGAATAGGGAAAAACAAACCAAATGTGAGCTTTGAGTGTTTATAATTTCAGAAAGCTTAATTATTATATACTTAGCATCACTAAAAATAATTAAAAATTATAAAAATTCACGGATGCTGCTGATCATATTTGTGGCATTCTGTCTATGAGAAAACATCATCAGATTACTTCAAACTCAATCCAGCTGATTTATTTTTCAGCGTTTTTAATTTTTTTTTTATATTTGGTGCTGTTTTCCGTTAGGACTGTATTATACTCAAACATGTATATGTATATATATTGACCTTTACATAATGATCAGTGGTGCAATCTCAGTTCCTTCATAAAGTGCACAGTCTTTAACCCCTCTGTCTTGTGATATCCCCCCCCCCCCCAAAAAAAAAATCTATGTAAAAAAAAAAACTTACCTTGGGTGTAAACAAACACCCAAACTGTCTTTCTTCAAGCCAACATCTTCATGACGATTAAATATGAAAATATTTTAGAAATCCATTCACGCAGATCTACATGATAAACTCAGGAAAAAGAAAGGCTCTGTAATTGTTAACAGGAAGCAGAGGCATATTATTACAGGAAATGAAAAAGAACAGGAATTCTCTGGAGAGCGACCTCTACTGGATGGAAGGAGCATTACAGGAAGATTTGACATATTGTTTACACTTTTTTAATCATTCATCCATCTTCAACCGCTTATCCGAGGTCACGTCGCGCTCTTTTAATCAGTGTAATATATTTGAATGAATAGTTTTAAGGCTAACGTTCTGTTAACTAGCTAGTAACATTTCGAAGCAGAAAACCATTTCTGGATGTTTTATTTGTTCACATTAAGGAATAATCTAACTTACTGTGGCGTCGTCGTTAGCACTGTTCCGGCTTCTATTCCCTAATTCCAACGACATGCAGATTAGACTAATTGGCGTTCCCAGATTGCCTGTGGTGTGTGAATGATCATGCGCGTGTGTGTGCCCTGCAGTGGACTGGCACCCTGCCCAGGGTGAACCCCGCCTCACGCTCTAAGTCTCCTGGGATAGGCTCCAGGCCCTCTGCAGCCCTGTATACAGGATAAAGCGGAATAGACGATGAGTGAGTGAGTGACTTACTGCACCTCATCAACCGTAGCCACTTCTTCTTCTCTCTTACAATAAGAACTGAGGATTTAGATTCAGATTGAGCACAATGACACGAGACACAACAATGTGGTGTACTGCAGCGGTTCCCAAATATTTTTTTCACATCATAGTCACCCCAGCGCCCCCCCCCCCCCCCCCATGACCAAAAGAATGAATTGATCTTAAAAAAATGTTCTACACAGACTTTTGATTGTACTGTAAGTGTGTTGCATCATTGGCAATCCTAATTCTGGCAACATCGCAGCCTAAATGTAGACAAAGGCTCATAAACCCCCTCCACCCCCCCCCACCCCACCCCTTAGTGCTGTTTGGACCTCAGGTCCGCCATGGGCGTATTGGACCGAGTAGAATGAACCGGCAACGGCACCTGAGCGCGTACAAGGATCTAAAAATGAGAAGGAAAATTTATAACCTCTTGGCAGATGCAGCCAGATCAGTAGCTTAAATTCCCCTGGTAGTCCGCCAGCATCAGTAAGAGTGTATCAGTGTCAGAGTAAAGCATCTCGGCTTTGTTACTACACGGCCATAAAACCCGAGGAGACATTTTTCATTTCTCTCCGGAGTTATATTACACAGAGGATACGAGCATGACTGTGGTGACATTTATAACTGCGTATAACTCTAGCTTCCTCTCATGGCATTTATAAACCATACACACACACACATACACACACAGAGTATGACAGATTTATCTCGCTCTGTCATTTTGAGTCTCCAAATCTAATCATCCTTACATACTGTATAATATATTTATACATTCACATATACTGTATATATAGATATAGATAAAATCCTCATAGCTGGGTTATTCTGTCTCTCTCTCTCTCTCTCTCTCTCTCTC
>JAAGKR010003433.1:23917-74785 GCA_011419295.1 Clarias macrocephalus | reverse complement strand
TTGGCACCCTGTCCAGAGTATACCCCACCTCATGCCCTAAATCTCCTGGGATAGGCTTCAGGCCCCCATGAACCTGAATACAGGATAAAGTGGTATAGACAATGAGTGACTGAGTGAATGAGTAGTCTGTTCAAAGTGATGGATAATTTGTAGCTTGCATGCTTTAGGGATAGTGTCAATATAAGTTTGTATTCCAAACACAGACCTTAATCAGGGTCAGCAATCTATAAACAGTAGTAAATGCCTCTGTTCCTATGTGCTCTACATGAACATACCTTATTTGAATCCTGATTTCTTGGGAAAGGGCATGTTGGTTAAATACAGTGAATATAAAAAAAGGGGGGGGGGGGATTCAAAACCTAAATAATGTGGTTGCATAGGTTTGCACATTCTCTTGTAATCAGGCATGTGGTTGTGTTAAGAACTCAACAAGTGGAGAAAATATGGCTCAACAGTGACTTTAAGAAGCACTGGAACTTCCCCCAAAATTGATGATATTTTGACCAGGCAGTGTGTGTTTGGAACAAAAACAGCAGAGCCAGTCAGGTTGGGTGGTGGAGGCAAGGTGGAGGCAAGGTTTTGTGGGATGTTCTTCTTTAGCTTAAACAAAGGCTTTAGCCATTGTGGAGGAAATTATGAACAGTTCTAAATGTAAGTCAATTTTGCCCAAAAAAAACAAACATTTTGGCATCTTTTTTTTTTTTGATAACAACCAAAATCATACATCCAAATAATAATAATAAAAAAGAATGGCTTTAGCAGAAGAACATTAAAGTTTTGTGACCAAATTCAATTGGGTGACCTGATACGGGCTGTGCACAGGCGATGACCTTGCAATCTGACAGCTTTTGTGCACTTTTAAATGAAAAAAGAGAAAAAGAGAGAGAGAAAAAAGTGAAGACGAAAAAGTGAAATTGTGTCATCCTGATAGGCTTCTAAACAAAAGACTGAATTCTGTAATAAAATCAACAAAGTATTAGTTTAACGGTGTGTTTATTCATGCAAATTGGTTATATTATGTTTTTTTTTTAACAGTATCTCTTTATTTTACATTAACTCACCAGCAGAGGGCATCCTAATGAAACACAGCACTGTCTGACACTTGTAAGAGGATAGTGTAGATCACAGGTTCCCATCCCTGGTCCTGGAGGACCCCGTGTCCTGCACATTATAGTGTTTTCCCTGCTCTATCACATCCACTTCAACTCAGGAAAGGCTGATTAGTTCAATCAGGTGCGCTGGGAGCTGGTAAACACTAAAACCTTCCCCCGGACCAGGTTATGAACACGTGGTGTAGATTATTAAATGATTGCTTTAGAGCAACGTTACGGTTCAGATTTGGGTCTAGCAAAATATTTGAGCTTGCTGATAAGAGTACCTGATAAAATGCAATAACAGAGCCAAGAAATTTGTGGCGACAGGATACCAATTCTAGTTTTCTATTCATGAAATAGTGCTGATTCTATAGCAGATCCACTGTTGTGGTTTATTCAGTCATATACATTTACTGAATGTTAATTATTTAAATGAAGACAATGCCTCAGACCAGAGAAAAAGCTAAGGGCCTGCAGACATTAGCTCATAAATAGGATAGATCACATTGACTTTTATAGACTTTTCCTGTTGTGTGTATTCTCATGAGTAATGAACTAATGGTATGATTTTTAAAAAAAATTTAAAAAGTTGACCAAAGGAGAATGTCATGAGGTTATTGAATGTAATCTCTGTGCATCAAAAAAAAAAAAAAAAAGATACAGCCCATGTTACTAGTCAAAAGTGGTATCATTAACAATAGTAACCAATTAAATCATATCAACTTTTGTTATATTTTATTATATTTTTGTTATGTTTATATTTACATTAACCAATCACAAATAGTTAAGTATTAAAAACATTTGTTGACATTCAGTCATGTTAGTCACTAACTTGCACATTTTTAATCAGAGAATTTTATGTGACTGAAAGAGGAAAGCATTAGTTCAGATGGTCGTGTGCTTATGAACACTTTCTTTTATCATTCTTACAACTCACTCTTCTCTTGTTCTCCAGTCATAGCATCAGACCATCAGACCTACATCCTCTCCATGTTCTCACTTTTTGCCACACAGAATTATGCTGGGTCAGACACTTCTCTGTCAACTCAGCATCTCACTGTTGAGTATTCAATATTGCATACCTTATTAATAATTTATCCTTTAATGGCTTTTTGTAAAGACCTCACCCTGTAGGATAGCATGCAATGAAGACAAACTAAACAGGGGGAAAAAATACAGTATTAGTTTGTTTGGTTGTTTATTTATTTGTTTGTTGGTTTGTTTCATTATTATATATTTTAATCGATGATGTCAGCATGCATTGGCGTTTGAGTTGTCGAAACAAAAAAGTCAAAACTTAAACATGGACCCAATCTCAAAATTAGCAAGACAACCCAATATATTTATATGCACAGAATTAAAAAGTTTGTTTCGTGTTTTGTTTTTTGTTTTTTGTTTTTTTTAATTATTATAATTATTCAGAGAGCACAGCATCTGGTTATAAATCTCCCTGCTTGAGCACATCATAAATCTTTTACAATACATAAAAAAGAAAAGAAAAAAAGAACTTACACACATCTGCTTATTATTTCATTTCATTTCATTTATGCCCTATTTTCTGTTCGTTGAGCAATATCCTGCAATATTCTGAATAATTAACTCTAGAAGCCGTTTATTGCTAAACATTACACGGTCAAGTGGAAAGTGTTATTTTTCAAAATGAGTCTTGTAGCTGCCTCGAAAAATTAGGCTATAAATCATTACACAGTGGCAATTATGACTAATAGACATAAATTTAAATAAATTACAAATATATAGAATTCTAGAAATTACAATCAGTGCAATTTGTGCATGTAGATTGTTTATGAGGCTTTATGAAGCTTGTTTACACAGAAGATGTCTTTTAAGAAATGCAGAAGATACAGCAAATATTAGTATTAGGATTCCATGTGAATATGTTAGGCATTAGGTGGTAAATCAGTGAGCAGTAAAGCATCTCTCTCTCTCTCTCTTTGCTCTCTCTCTCTCTCGTGTGCGTTCACTCTCTCTGGTTTCAGCAGCTGTAGGACACTGAAGGAGGCTGTGATTGAACCCCACTTGCTATGATAATCCTTCTCATGCTGCTCATAATTCAGTTTTACTCAATTCTCTCTTTTTTCTTCACACCCCACCTCAGGAAAACACTCTGGTCCAGCATAAAATCAATGTTCCATTAAATTTTAATCATTAAGAATCATCAATAACAGCACCAGAACAGATGCTCGTGCCTTCAGATTCATGCTGTTCCCACCGTGTTTGCTGGCACTGATCTGAGAGCAGTCCTGCATAATGGATTACAGTCTGGCATAATGGATCACGGGATAACTCCTGCAGGGACAGCGTGTCCTGGATCAGCACTCAAGAACCACTTCTTCCTCAGATGTCAGATGTATTTGTGCTGTCAGGTCGAATACCTGCTCTGTGATTGCAGTCTGTGAATCTATCACAGGAAACATGAATGTGTGGCAGGGCCTTACAAATGCATAGGGAATGTCTCCTTAATAGCCTCTTAGCAGCCTGACCTACAAGTCATTGGTATTAAATTGTTCCTAACAGTGGAGCAGGAAGTCCTTGAATGTAAATGACTCTAAGTCTATGTGATGGTGTTTATATTGAAAGAAAATAGTACATGCAGGATAGGGTAAAAAGGATATTATAAACTATTTTATCCCATAGTGTGGTTCATTTTGTTTGGTCAAAAGGTGTTGTTTAATTTTCAATAGCAGCAGCTCCTGCAAACAAAAAAAAGTTAATATTTCATTCAATTGCATGTAATTTTTATTACAACATACAGAATGTGGTGGCCAGTTCATGTATAAAAATTATTTCATGCTCCTCTTTCACTAATTGAGTCCTGGAATATGCCTGTGTCATCAGGGAAGAAAAAAAATACCTGGTCATTCAGTCCATTCAGGTCATCCGCTGACATAATTTTATTGTCACATATCGTTTCTGAGCCTAGACCGAAGCAACCCCAGATCGTAACATTGTTAAAAAGTCCAATCTTTATGTTCCCTAGCAAATTTAAGTCTTCTTTTAGCCTCACTATAAAGTTGTTTTCTTATGGCTACACATCCATTTCTTCAAAATCCCATGAGTTCTCATTGCATTGTGTGTGGGGAAATGCTCTTACTTTTCATTATTAAATATTGCTGTGGTGTCTACTGCTGATTTTATTACAATACAACACTTCACCAAGTGATATCCATCCACGATTTTTTTGACCCGTCGTTGAAAATCTGGAGGGTCATATTTTTGAGATGTAACTTTTTCCACTATTGTATACAGTAAATCACAAAAATATAAATATATAATCTACAATGGTGACTTCATTTTGGCCAGGCAGTGTAGTTCTGGCTTTAAAGTTTATATTATCATACTGTAGATAGAGCTGTAACTTTTCAATCATGGGAAAGTTTACAAAATGGATGGCTTTGTAATTTCCAGTCATATGACAAGGTGTGTTCCATTATTCTTATTCTTCTTATCTTTGTCTTATGCTCATTATTATAATTACCTTTAAGATAGAGAAAATGTTAGGTTCTGTCGAGTGAACATGTGTATAATTGTTGTATGCAAGTAATGCCAGGAGCTAATGGTCAATATCACCATAAAGTGGTGATAATTTTTTTTCAAAATCAATTATGAAAAAAATATTATGGATTTGAAAATTCATAATAAAAAATATCTTTCCATTTTACTTCATATTCAACATTTCAACATTATTAAATTGACCTTGGACTGTTAGAAATGCATGTTGGTCAAGCTCCAGCACTTTTCTATGAATTAAATGCATACTGTACAAGTAATATTTAAAAATATGTCCACACTGTCATCAACAAATTCAAAGTAGAGTCAATACATTTTCATTGCACAGTGATTATATCAGGAGATATACACAATGATATCTTGTTTACTCATTAATTGGAAAAGTCTGCTAATAATAAAAAATAATAATAATAATAATAAACCCAAAATGTGGCCAAAAAAAACAGCAAATATCCACTCTGTCATGAAAGGATTGATGGCAAGGTGGACCATGACAGGTTGGACATTATTTTCTAAAGTTATCAAATCATGGTTTGCCTTCAGTCTTTCATTTCCTATTTTGAATTTCTGGAGCATTTTTATGTTATTAATATTAAAATAATGAATGTTATTCATATTTCAGAGTAGACATGTTAATCTTGACAACATCAAACTACAAACACAATATGCTAAAACTCAGAAAATATAAGCATAAATACGTTATGTATTTACAGTACAGCAGTTGTTGCAACCGCCAGTGAATATAAATTAAATTATGGTGGTGATGTCACCAATTACATTAGCACAGCTTCTTAAAGGGGCAGTAACTCCAAAATATATAGGGTGGACATCAATGTTAGGGAAACGTACACAATGTTTACTATTATTACTGTGAAAAAGGATTATAAAAATAATAATAATATTTTGTTTTAAAAAATTTTAGAACAACTATATGAAAAGTATTTTAATTTTGTGTCATTTAATCACCTATTGTACTCACAAACATAGCCTTGACAAAATCATACAGTATATACACCCAATTACGGAAATTGGTAAAAAAAATAATAATAATAAAAAAATAAAAAAGAGAGAAACATATTTCAATAGACATAAAATTAAACTGATGTGTGTCTAAATGTTTGGTCATGACAACTGGGTCATTCCGTCATAGTGATATTAACCATTATGTTTTTTTTTCCAAGAAATTAAATGTATAAAAATAAGACAAGTAGCTCTGCTTCATGCCAATGATTTGCTTATTTGCCAATTACAATCCAGTCCACAGTGGTTTATTCAACTGTTCTGCCACTTAGCAGTGATATAAAGAAAAAGAGCTAAATTTAACGAATGCACAAAATAGTAGTATTGTATTATTAAATGTTAATTCTGTACGGCTTTATGACCAACAGCATACATATTCTGATATATGCATCATAAACTGAATATTGCAAATTTAAAATGGCAAACATAATGACAAGACACTTTAGATTATTTGTGCTATTGGTTTTATTATTGTCATTATCATCATCATCGTTATGACCAGTATTATCCCCACTTCTAATAACAGTGGTACAAAGAAAAATAAGAAAAAAATCAATCATTTCTCAGTCATGGCTTAACATTTTTTTCCTCATATTTTGAAAAAAGAGGAGAGTAATAGAGTGTGGGGAGAGTAAGAAAGAAGAGTGAAAATCTAAATTCTGTCGTTCGAGGACCATATGGAGGCTTGTGAGAAGGCCACCATGAGTCGAAGGCTTTTGTTATGGAAATTATACTTTTATTTTTTGGCACTTTTCTTTACTGCGCAGCCAAGCTGGGCACTTAGACAAAAGACAGAAGGAAGAAAAAAAAAACAGAAAGAGAGAGAACATCAACAGATCTCCTAATACAGAGAATGATCCCATGTTGACAACAACTGGTCAATGCAGCCACAGCAGATAATTGGCTAAAGAAGGCGTGTCCCTGATTTTGTGTTTTCTGTCCAGGCCTTTACTGGTACCAGTTTATACAATTGAAAAAAAAAAATCTAAGAAAGGAGATAAAGCAAAGGGATCTGATTTTTTTTTTCCACATGCAGTGTCGTATTATTGCTGTAACATATTTACAAACATATTTACAAGTTTATCAGAGAGGAACAATGTTTTTTCCATGAAAATCTGTTGGTAGTCCTCTGGTGATAGTCCTTAATAGCCAACTGTGACCTTTGGACAAAATGCCGACTGGATTCCCCATCCTAATACTGACATTGCTTGACATACAATAAAAATGGTTTATTATTATTTTTATTATTTTTTTGTGAAGAAAAAATAGAGAGGTAAAGCTAGTCATAAATATTCAAATGTCCTCGTAAAAGGCGGTTATTCATGTTACTAAGGGCTTTGCATAATAAAACGATTTATAATTCAGTGGGTTTATCATTGCTTTTAATCTTAGGCTTTAGGTTTGAAAGCTTGTATGCAAGAGGAAAAAAAGAGAGAGACAAAGACAAATGGGCGAAAGATGAAAAATAATGACTCATTCGCAGACATGATGCATTGGTGGGTAATGAACTGGGCTGAGAAGCTGGGAGCAGGACAAGTGTCTACATGCTGTCTCCGCTGCTGCACTCGCAGACTTGAACCACACTGATTTGAGGACAATGAAAATCAATTGTTAAAGGAGAGGTCATGGATGTGTGGGTGGATGGATGGATTGAGAGAATGGAGGAAAAGATGGTGGGAGGGGAAGGGATGGGCAGAGAAGCTCATCTCTGATTCCCTGTAGGTTTCACACTATTACGGATATTGTGTCGTCCGATTTAGAATATGCAAAGCGCTGACGGTGCATTCGCCTGCTGCTGGCTCGACCTTCCTCGTCAAGGTCAGACTCAGCCTCAATTACTCTCTCTGTCTCCCCGCCTGTCCACTAGCACCTGTTCACCCTGAGAGAGAGGGAACGAGGAAAAGAATGACAGCTAAGGAAAAAAGAGAGAGGGGATTCGAGTGATAAAACTACATAGAGATATCAAAAAAAAAAAAAAAAAAAAAGCAGAGGGATTCAGTGAGCATTCATTTAAGAGTCCATCATTTACTACACTGAGCTTGGATCTGGAACTTCTAGAAAGGAATAATAACACCACACACTCCTACTACTACACTCTATGTCTACATCGCGGCATTTGAACAAAATTGCGTCTCACTGCCGCACGCCACCGGTGCCATCATTACTGTTCTGTTTACTTCACCCTGTCACCGGTGACAGATATTCGCTCTGAACCTCACTCCTGACCCGACGTCAAACGCCGCCTGTCTAGAAGCTACGCTTCACATCACAGCACAGAGGCATCAACCTTGATGAGGAGGACGTAATGAGACAGTGTACGCGTCCTTCTTTCCATGCTGTTTTATTTTTAGCATGCTGAAAGCTAGGTGCAGGTACAGACTGCACTGTAATGCTCGATTATTAGCCTGCAGGTTTGTCGGGCCTGTCAGGTTTCCTCTCTCAGCAGGAGAAGCCATTAAACATAGCATCGCTATCCTTCGGACAAATCTCCATCCCCTGGCCCACTTTATTTAGAGCCCTGTTCTGATTTCCCTTCCCCATCTGTAGCGCAGATAAAAGTGCGGCCTAAATGTGCCACAGATGAAGGTAATCTTGATAATCGTTGTTGTTTCGTTGTTCATTTTCAGCAGCCTGGCTTCAAAGGCAGGGGTAAATGATGACACATACAATACACACACTGAAAATGATCATAATGACCCTAATCTATAACTGAAACTATTTATCCTTTAATCTTGTACACACTGCTTGGTCGGTATCAACGTCATTAAAGATATTAAATGCCTTTTATGGCAGCACTGTTTTCAGTGTTAGCATTAGGATCATTATATCTGGAAAAGATTAGACTTTTCCTAACTATAACTGCAAGGATTCATAATTTGGAGTAAGTTTTAGTTCTTTTTTTTTGTAAATCACTTTAGCTTTCACATGTGATTATGTGAGGAATATGTCGTGACGCATGAAAAATGAAAGCATATGACATAGGCATGGTACAGTAACAAATTAAATGAATTATGGGTCAAAATCATATGTGGAAAATTAATGATCTACATGCTAGAAATTTGATGAAACATGACATTTAATGCGCCTCTAAACAATTAATAATAAAAACTCACATGAGAAGTTTGTGTGACTTTTCCATAAGGAAAGGCAGTGAAGCATTCGAAACTTGCAGATCACCGTTTGAATCAGGTAATGAATTTCAATGGCCTGAAGCGAGTACTGTAGCAGAACCAAGTGTTCAGATCATGGTAGCTTATCAGACTAAAGCTTAACTACAAGGCTAGACACATTGCCTCTGAAGAAATGACAATGGGGGACGTTTGAAAAAAAATTATGTCGAAAGACAATTGGATTAAATGTGTCTAATCAAATGTATTTTTTCTCAGTTATAGCACTAAAGTAGTCGTTAGTGGTTATATTATATCATTAAGGTAAATGTTGTTGATCTTATGGCAATGAATTTCTGTAAGTTATCAGCTATTGTATTATAATACTGTATATTGCCATAACATGGCACATGGTAAACGCTACACAAATCATTCATTTGCCTGAATGTCAAAGCTTGGCTATACAGCATCAGCACCAGTGCTAATTTCGACTTAATTAGGTGATCTTCCCGGGTCTGATGTGTGATAAATTAGGAAAGAAAAACTACCTCATATTTTGTTATTAAGAGCACAGCTAGTCAGTACAAGCTTGAAAATGAAAATGGTTCATTTAATTGTGATTTATTTCACACTAGAGATGAAATGAGTAATGTTTATGGATATAAATGAAGTGTTACTATTATCAGGGTGCAACGTATGCCCAGGCATCACTGAGGGTAGGATTTTTCCAAGTCGAAGCTAATTTATCCCAAATAAAAATGACAACAACGAGATGGAGGATGACTTTGTGGTTTGTGTTCAGGCTCGTTCATTTATTGCCCTAAGTGGTCTGCAGACAGGACAGCTATGATTATACAAGTCCATTGCCGTGCCGAGGAAAAATTATTGCCTGTGAAACAAAGTATCATTCCAACTTCTCAAATGCTGTACATTGTTCCTCTTCAACAAAAAAAATGAAATAAAAAATGCTAGAAGTCGCATGGACTTTTTCTTTCCTACAGTTTCATCATGCATATAAACATTTTTCTTTCAAGAGCAGCATCTTACAAGGTCAATGACGGTATTTAGTATTCCAAATACACAGATGAATACATTAAATAAATAACACCAATAAATAAGAACAAAAGTAATAAATACTTAAATAAAAGAATAAATAGTATATGAATAAATACATAAATTAAATAATACTGATGTGGTAGGAAATGAGGTCACTTTTTTGACAGAGGTGAATGATGGACAGTTGGGAATGGACGGGTCAGAGGTCGTACCTGCCTCTCAGTGAGGTAATAGCTAGATTGGAAGTGGGGGGAAGTATTTCCAGGTAGAGGGAACACTCGAAGAGTCAGTTTGAGCCAAAATGGCAGAGGAAGACCTGCATTGTGGGTTGCGATTGCTTCTAAATGTCCTCATTAGAGTCACTATGAATTGTGAGAATGATTCATATACTGAGATATTGCATCCTGTTAAACAGGACCGAAAGCAACGGGTTTTAAACCAGAAGTGTCTTTAAGTTACACCTTCCTTGTTTAGTCCTTGAAATATGTGCATGGTGAGAAAACCACTGTATTCTGATGAGTCCACAAAACACTCCCATTCCCAAAGATCACACTTCGATGACATTTTGGGTCGATTGGCAAACCAAAAGACAATAAATAAAATGCTGGAGGTTGGGATTGTAATAGAAAAATAACACCTGTTGAAGTAAAATTTTACTAAAGATTGGCAGAAAAAAAGTTCTTAACTTTTTAAGTGGCCTTTTTTTTTTGCAAATACTGTCATTATTGACATTGTCATAAAAGTTGGCAGTTGCAAAAGAATTCAGCTCTTAGCAAAACAAAAAAGCAGCATAAAAATACATGAGGTCATTTTTTGTTTGTTTCTAAAAAAGAAGGAACACTGTTGTCCTTTTTTGTTGTGTTTTTTTTTTTTGTTTCTTTTTTTATATGATTTGCTATAAAATATCAGGATTCTAAATATTATTACTATCATTGTTATTATTGTTGTTATTATTATTATTATTATTATTTTTATTATAGTCACTGTTAAAAAATCACATGCCAGGCCTCATAATGTGTGTGTGTGTGTTTGAGGGAAGAGGAGAGAAAGAGAAAGAAGGAGAGAGGAGTACTCAGAGTATGTTGCAGTGTATCTGTGGACTGCGTTAGCAACAAGAGTGAAGACAAATCCAGCATTTGTTCATTACTGTCTTCTCATTATTGTTTTGCTTTTTCTTCCCCAAAGTGATCTCAGCGAAAATATTGCTTTCTAAAAAAGGAAGGGAAAAGGCGCATTTGTGTCTGTGTGTGTATGTGTGTGTGTGTGTGTGTGCGTGTCTGTGGGCGTGTGTGTATACAAGGGCTTAGTGAAGGATTAATTAAATGAAGATTTTTTTTTCCTTCTCATCTATTTTCTCACTGTGTGGTGCTCAGTTCTCTGAGCCGGACTCATCCTCATCTCCGGAGCCCTTGAAGCAGGCCGACTCATAGTGCTTGTTCAGGTACGACTTGAGCGCAAAGGTCTTGTGGCAGCGCTTGCAGCGGTAGTGCTTGAAGGCAGAGTGCGTCTGCATGTGGGCACGCAGGTTGGAGCGATCGGCGAAGGCCTTGCCACAGTGGGCGCACGCGAATGGCTTCTCACCAGTGTGTGAGCGCATGTGACCCTGCAGCAGCCAGGGGCGGCTAAATGCCTTGCTACACACGCTGCACTTGTGCTTGAGGTCGTGCGTGAGCACATGCATGGCCAGCGCTGGCATGGACACATACACCTTGCCGCATGTCGGGCACTTGCGCGCCATCTTGCTGTCCAGGCTGCGATGCGTCTGCTTGTGGCGGCTCAGGTTGGATGATGTGGCGTATGTCTTGCCGCACTCGTTGCATGTGTGTCTCGCGCCCGACTCCTTTACTTCCACACCACTCTTGCGTGCCTCCTTGGTCTCAGCCCTCCTGCGTGAACGGCCATCTGAGATAAAGAAGCCGTCCGCTGTGTAGCCGTCACTCTGGCTTTCAGACTCACCGCTGTAGTAGCCGCGTGCCGTCAGGCCGGATTGAGGGCTGTCCGGATGCTCCAAGTCTGGCTCACAGTACTCCTCTCCTCCACTGTTTACCGGAGCGTAGAGTGGGTCAGACACAGCCGAGCTGAGCTTCTTCTCACCCTGATATGTTGATGGGCTGATGTAATCCTGGATGTAGCCTGGGGAAAGAAGAGAGAAGATGGATTCAGGCCTATTGGTATAGTCAGCAGTTTTGGTCTTGAGTTTGATGTCTCAAAACATATCATGCAACCCAATAAAACACATTTACACTAGAATGCCTTAAAGTTAGTTCAGGTAATCAGTTTTCTTAATTGGTACAGTAGGCCATATGCTTCACAGGCAAGGAGAAACTCTTCCAAGTACTGACTGATTGCATAATGATGGTCCACATAAGCTTTTTCTTTCACTTACAGAAGCTAAAGTGCCACAGTGACCAGAATGCCAAAGTGTTTGGACTTATTAATTACCACATTTAATGCTAATGTACCTTTATTTAATTCTGATATACCTTTACTGAGGAATAAATGGAAGTATAATTATTGGAATTAATCAATTGTATAATTATTACAATGACAGGATATTCATTTCTCCAGTCAAATACTGTTATTACAATAAGAGTGAGAGTGAGAAAACTCTTATTGTTATTATTAATATAATAATAATAATAATAATAATAATAATAATAATAATAATAATAATAATAATAAGCCTCCTCTTTTTTGCCTTATCACTAATTGTGTGTTAAAGTGAATGTATGTATGTTAAAAGGGGTTGTAACAGAGATAATGACTTATTAAATGGTGTAACTGTATTGGGAGCACCGACACCCTTACTCTCTCCCTCTCTCTCTCTCTCTTGGATGAAATAATCGTATTGATTAGCTCATTTTCTTTGATAAGATTACCCATTGGCCTATATGGATAAGTGGTTGTGTGCTTAATTTTCATCTCCATCACTCCCTGATAAGAAATCAGTTCTAGGGCTTATGTTTTGCCACAGGCAACATCGTTCTTTTCCTCACTTTGAGCCTGTTTGAAATACAGTCAGGCATTCAAGTAGTAGAGTCAGTGCTCAGAGTAATATTAATAAAGCAATTCTGAAGCCAGACATATTGACTGCTCTTTCAACGCAAAGCAACTCCTTTTTTTGCACTTGTTCACTGCTAGATAAATGACTGACCCCTGGCACATCATTCAGAGACACAGACAGAGAGAGACATAGCAAGAGAGAGAGAGAGAGAGAGAGAGAGAGAGAGAGAGAGAGAGAGAGACAGTCGGGTGCTGCTAAAAGGTTTCCTGGCAGCCTCTGGGTCTTTTAAATCATTTCAGCCACATTATATCCGCGCCGGAGTGGCAGCCGTTCGTCTCGATGTTTTTAACCTAATAGCTATCGCGTCGCACACTGGGTGAGAAATCCTCTATCACATTTAACATGAGAACTAGACAGTGTCGGGGAAAAACCATTCCACCAGCCCTCTGAACGCAGCAAACCGAGAGAAATGAAGTATTGACTGCCTGTTAATGAAATTCACCGTTTCCATGCTGATCAATAGGCTATCTGCTGTAAAAAGCAGTGCAACTGGTCGTGCAGTAAGCAAAGCGAAAGTGCCCGGGAATACGCAGAGACATGAAAGGCCTCAGTAACCAAGCTACAGTCAAAGAGAAGAGCAAACGGATTAAGGCAGGAGGAGGAGGAAATTGCTGTTATTGTCCGTCGAGGGTCACAACATCACCTGTCTTGCTGCCGTAAGCATGCTGAAGTGCCTTGAAGGGCCGGGATCATTATAAGACACGCAATTAGAGCGCTTTTAATGCCCTGCACTCCAGCAGCCTTTTCACTGCACAGCAATTCCGGAAGCAGAGCCTGTAGAGGAAGGCAAGCTCAGCGAGCTTTATGGTGCTTAAGGTGCTTACGCATGATAAAAACCCAGCACAGCCCCGCACATGATAACGATCCAATAGACAGCATTAGTATCAGGCAAGCGGAATTACAGAAGTATGAAGAATGGAGTTTATCTATATCAATTAAGTACTTTGTGTATATACAACAATACTTTGATATGTAGTCTATCAAACAGGTTATTCGTAACTGTCTGGAGTTGTATGATAAATGAAAAAGCCCACAGTGTCCCCTATTCATTACTCCAGCTGTCATAATATATTCAGATACCATTCAGTGTGGAAGTAGCTACTTAAACAGATGATAAATGGTAACTTACAGCTTTTACATAGAATAGTACATGCAGTGTACCTTCATGGGGTCATTCTAAAAACAAATCGTGGTCCATGTAATGTGCCATGTAATGTGCCTTAAATCCTTGTAAAGGAACACTGTATTACATTTTCAGGAGAAAGATGCAAAAAAAGATTTAAAAGTACCCATGATTGAAAATACCTCTTCAGTATCAAGGAAAGGTACATTTATTTCTTCTTTTTTTTTTTCCAACAGCACAAACTCATGCAGCACTGTTTGTAATTTGTCAAGAACCTTTTTTTCTCATCAAAAAGAAACATAAAAATGAAATGTGGAAATGTAATCAAGCATCTGATATCTACTGTAGCATTCTTCATAATAGCTGATTAAACAGCAAGCTACAAATGTGAAGCTTTTCAGAGTGCAACAGGTCCGTGTTGGCCTGGCTTGGATGTTCTGATAAACTGTGAAGTCTGGCACTTTTTTTTTTTTTACATAAAAACAAAAAAGAGGCCTGCGTGGAGGGATGATCAAAATAAATGTGGTTATGTGTCAGTCAATAGCACAAGGCAAAGCAGAGGCCATGTCTTCAGGCTTCATCCTCCGCCTGAGATGCCTGTAATAGACCACCGTTCTGCCCTTTCGATCAGAGCATCACCTTTACTTCCTGCTGTGACTGGAGATGGAAGGCCATTTTAAAACGTGGCGATACATAGAGCTCAGTAATCAGATCTTCCTAAGCTAATGATTTACGAGGATCTGAGATTTTTTTTTTTATTATTATTATTACATTCAGACACTTGTGCACTTGTTTATATAGACTGACTGTACAAAACCAGGAAATAATAAACTAGACAAAAATGCTGCTGTACTGTATGTTAAAAATAATAGTCCATCATTTAAAAAAGAGAATGGAATGTGTGATAGAAATCCACCCCTCCTCCTCCTCAATCATAGCATTTACATCAGAGCATTTGGCAAATGCACTTATCCAAAGCACCTCAAACATGCACCAGTGTAATGGATTAACTTTGACATTGACTGTTAAGTGGTTTCTCTATGATAAAATTGCTGTCTATCATTCGTGATGATTAAAAAATAATCATAATTACACCGCTTTTTTTTCCAAACACATGAATTCTGAATGCTAATTAAAGCATTATTCCAAATGCTGTACTGTTAAAGTTGTTTGTTCTTGATGTAAGAGACATTCAAGAGTAGTGCTGATGCATGACAAAATCATGCACACACAAGTGCAGAGCTGCTTTTTTCCCCTCCCAGTTCATTCTAACTAGTTTTTAGTGCAGTAGTATACAGTTTAAGGCATTACTAATGATGGCAAAAGCAATGTACACCAATGTGTGTACATTACCACATAATACAACAATGTCACATTCAAATATAATAATGGTGACACATCAGTTTGTTGTTGCTTTCTTTTAGAATTGGATTCTCAAACACTATATAGTATTATAATATGCTATATTGTCTTTTACATAAGCAATTTGAAAGCCTATAAGTTAATACTAAGTCAAATGTTAGAATAAGCAAACATTTCACCAAGCTACTTTTCTTATTAATATACAAATATAATGAACTCTTAAACCATCTGACATTAATATGACTGAATGTGCTGAGATTGTTTTGCAACAGGTGGGAAAGCAAGACTTCCTTCCTCTCTGACCCTTTCTCCCGCTCAGTCTAAATCTCCTGTCAGCTTATCTCTGAAAAAAACATAATAGCACGATGGAGGGGAGCGGACATCTGCTGCCCAAATCTGCCGAAAGATAGAGAGAGAGAGAAAGACAGAGTGAGACAAAGAGAGAGAGAGAGAGAGAGAGAGAGAGAGAGAGAGAGAGAGAGAGAGAGAGAGAGACTCAGGAGCACAGAATGTCCCCAGCTTAGCTTTGCCTTGTCCAGCATGTTTGTATTTAAGAGTCCAGCTTCCTCGGGTGTGATGCTATTCGTTCTATTGTCTCGCTGTCGCTCTCTATGTTGTGTGTTTATTTACAGTGCATACTGTTACTCATGTGATTATAGTCAATACTGCTTTGTGCATTCTCCGTCTTCTCCTTTCCTTTATATGTTTTTACACCCCCCCCCCCATCCTGTTATTCTCTACTGTACTTGAAGGTCTCTTGTGGCGTCAGTGACTGAAATCCTGCCCACCCCCCGACTTGATTTCATATGTTGCAAAATGAGGGGATGGAAAGCGATGGACTGCAAGAAAGAGGAAAAAAGATGTGCTAGAATGAAGGATGGGGGAGGAGAGAGCGCGAGAATGATAATATACATGCAATAGAGGGTGGACTGGATGGCGATAGAAACTCAAGGGCAACACGAGCAAAGGACAAAAGCATTATCCAATCATGCCCCGGGACACTTTTTGTGCAAACAGCATCACTGTGCTTGCAGCAACAGGAGCCTGTTCACATAAGAAAAAGGGCTTAGCACATAGCATTAGCAGTCGCAGTGAAACAAGCCAGTTATCAGTAGCACACCAAAGCCCAGTCATATGGCCTTATTTACATAAGCCAATCGCTACTCCATGACCTGAATTTTGTTGCACATCACCAAGTCAAAAAAGTCCACAGCCATGGCAAGAGCTCAAGAGAGAGAGGGGGAGAAAAGAGGGATGAAGCAAAAGAAGGTTTTAGGATTATACAGGAGCCTAAAACAACAACAAAACACCAGGCTTTACTGAACATCTGGCTTGATATTTCTCTTGTTTAGTATAAAATTATCAGCATGAAATGTGTCCTGATTTTGCTCTGCAACAGTTATGTTCAAATGAGACTTTCAGTGACGTGTAGCTGGCAAGATAAAGATACTGAGCATGTGCTTGCATAAAGTGACAGATATCCCACACTTGCATATAGACACAAACACACACACACACACTCACCATTCTCACTGAGCCGGATGCCCAAACTGGTTACAGAGTCCGTGATAGAGCGAGTGAAAGTGTAGGACTCATCCAGGTGATGGTGATGGTGATGATGATGGTTAGATGCCACCACAGGAGACGAAGAGAAATCATCCAGCTTGATCTTCTTCACCAGAAAGGAGCGGGGCATGATTCACACACACAAGAAGCACTACGCATGGACGTCGAAGAAGAAATAAATTAGGGGGGGAAAATGACTCCTGGAGCAAAAAACAGTGCAGCGACGAAGGCTGAATCGTGTATCCGTGTATCTGTTCAACTTAAAGAAAGAAAAGATCCAAGGAAAAAAAGGAGTAAAAGAATGATGGATGGTGATAAAGAAAATGGAGAGCAGACAAGAAGAGAGACGACGGACGATGCGATGCTGTGTGTGCTCTACTGTACGGACCACACGCACATGCATACACTCCCTCTCTCTCTCATTCGTGGAAAAAAAAACAGGGGGGGAAAAAATGAAAACACGTTCAGCACTGGATAGCTCCTGGGCTGCAGTGGGGGCCGCTTAGAGAAAGGAAAAGACAGAAAGACAGTGGAAAAGGAGAGGAAAGAGAGTGAAGAGAGAGAGAGAGAGAGAGAGAGAGAGAGAGACAGAGGGATAGAGAGAGAGAGAGGGACTGTGAGACTAGCTGAGATCAGCAGTCAGCCAGGCTTATATGGGGCGGCAGTGGGAGAGAGATCAGGTGGTACTCAGCAATGGAGCTGCTTAGCTTTAATCCATCAAATGTCCCCTGGGACACACATCAAATTACTACTGAACCGTCTGTGCATTCACACTTTCTCTCTCCCTCTCTCTCTCTCTCTCTCTCTCTCTCTCTCACAAATACACACACACACACATACACACGTACACACTGACTGGGGAACACAACCAGACCCCCTTCTGACAAGCCCCCCCCACACCCCCCACCCCACCCCACTTTCACCCCCACTCATTCATTTGGCTAGAAGGAGAGCGAGAGAAAGGGAGAGGGAGGAGGCAGACGATAAAGCCATGTGGCTGGGGGGGCGCTCCATGTCCTGTTCTCTATTGTTTTCGAATGAAGTGACACAGTTTATGTCGTGCACTCTTGCACGCTGTGCATCCTTGCACTGCCTTCCTTCCTCCCACTCATCCCTGTATCCTTAGAATACCCTGAGACTGCCGATGCATCCATGCACCGTTCATGCACAAACACCTACACACAGCATGATAACTATATAACCATTTCCCTCCCCATTTTTCACAGCATATATACACAGTTTTAAAGCAGTGCTACAACCCAACTCTTACCCTTCTTCTTCGTCTTCTTGTTCTTCTTCTACTGTGCCCTCAAGATGTCTGCCCTAGTATGTGTAGCCAATTAATTACAAAATAATTAATTTTAATCTTCATCATCCTACAGCATGTAAAATTAGAGCATACATATGTTAATTTGAGATGGATTTAGTGTAGGATACAAACTTATTCATATGGAAATTTTGCAAATGTTTACTAAGAATTGCTGCTGATACTAGACCCAAAGGACGCATACAACAATAATGAAAATCTCCACAGTCTATGTCACACTGCTTTTCTGAGGTATGCTTTATGAGATTTATTGAACAGCTCTCTAAATTTTGTGAAATGTGAAGTGATAGTTTTTACACATTTTGTCACACCCTAAATATTTGACATTTAAAAAAGTGGTCAACTCTCAACCCGTTAGCCTTAATATTTCTTCATTTTTTTATTTTCTCAACCTGCTCTGGAAATGGTTTTGGTATTTTTTGTTTACTTATTTTTTGTTAAAATTCAGACTAATCAGTTAGGAGAGAGATCTCAATGACTGAAAGAGTTGATTTTATAAAGTTATATTTTTATATCTCTCTGTGAATAACAACATTGTATCAGCGTAAAAGCTTTTGCCTAGTGCTTTAAAGAACATGATATGAAACATGTAACATTAATAGATATGAATGAAAAGACATTAAAAAAGCATTAAAGAATATTGGCATGGTGCAGATCTCACACTGCTTATATATACATAAACATGAGACACTCCTCATTTCTTCATAGTTTGCTCCTGGATATTCTTTTATTTATTCGTTGAGTCTTGAGGAATAGTTGGCTTCCTGAACAACTTTTTTGGCTCTCACTTTTGGCAAGTTTTTGACTCTTATGTTCTGTCCAGTCGCAGTCCCTGACCAGTTTTTAGAGAAAAGTTTTGGGGTTTTTTTGCTACACAGTGACCTATGAATCATTTCAGCATTGAAAAACAATCTAACTTACTGCATGAACCAGTGAGAAACAGGTGCAGATGATGACAGATGATCAGGCTGGTGATTAGTATACTGGTGATGCTGAATACTGAGAGCTTGGAACAATTCTCTTCTACCAAAAGAAAAAATAACAAATTTATAGAGAATAACGAGAGAAAATGACATGGTACTTTAACTTCTCCATATATAACCACCAAACCAAAAATATAATAGACACAAAAGTAAATAGACATAAAAAAACAGCTAAATTAAAACAAACAAAAAAAATCTAAATGAATATACAAAAAAGATAAAGAAAATAAAAAATGAAGGTGGTTTAGGGTTTTAGTCTGGGGTAAACACTGCAAAATAAAAATGGTCAACAATTAGTAATTTTTTTAAGATTACTATTATATTATTTTAAAGAACATGGTGTCTTTAAGCCACTGAGATATAGTTGATAGTCTGGGTGATTTCCTAAGAGTTAACAGACGCCTGGCTATTAAAAATCTGAAGGCCAAAATATCTGATTACTTCACGTTCTGCCAGGATAAATCCGACGGCACCCCAAAAATTGCTACCCCGGGGCAGACATCAATATTTCTGTTAAGAATCGCAGACCTAGTTTTGAAGTAATCACACCGGAACCAGTGTAGTGATGGGCAAAAGAAGAACATGTTAAATTACAAGGTGAATGATAACATCTGTCACAGGAGTCACTAATACTAGGGTAAAGTTTGGCTAGCCTTGCTTTTGACAAAACTTTCACTTGTATAAGACTAAGCCAGGCACAAATCTAACTTCTACAGTATGTATTTTATTTATTGCACCTTCCTACCACACTTTTGTAAACACCACTCACAATTTGTCCTCCCATTTTTGCTTGAATTCCAAGTGTGGGTTTTTCAAGACTTCTGATAGTGCTTTAAAAGTAACAGATCCTGAATCCTCCCAATATATGGAAAAATAGTAAATTAAACTACTTAAAATCCACATACTCACAAAAAAGTCATTTTCATACGGATCTTGAAAAGACTTAACACGTTCATGCTGCAAATTGAGTAAAATTTGGATCTATATTATAGTTGGAGGGTTTGATTGGTAGAGAAGACATTACTAAAGCACATAGGAAAAGAATAAGTTTCCAACCAAACCCACTGAAATTCTGCCAACGTATTATTTAATGAATATGAGCAACCCAATAATCATCTCATCGTCTATACCGCTTAATCCTGTATTCAGGGTCATGGGGGGCCTGTAGCCTATCCCAGGAGACATAGGGCACATGGCAGGGTACACCCTGGACAGGGTACTAATCCATCGCAGGGCACAGACACATACACTCACTCATTCACACACTATGGGCAATTTGGGAACGCCAATTAGCCTAACCTACATGTCTTTGGACTGTGGGAGGAAACCGGAGTACCCGGAGGAAACCCACCAAGCACGGGGAGAACATGCAAACTCCATGCACACAGAGACGGGAATCGAGCCTGGCCGGGGATCGAACTCGGACCCTGGCGGTGCAAGGCGACAGTGCTAACCACTACACCACCGTGCCGCCAAGCAACCCAATAATATAACAAAATATCTGGTAGTGCATTTCAGAGACATCATCTAAAATAATGATCTGGGGAACCTTTCCATTCCATAAACAGTTACAGTAACTGTTTGATCCACTGACCAAAAAAAACTTTCTATCTTATCTCATATTAACATTATACCCAGAAAATCCTCCAAACCTCTCTAACACTGAAATAATAACAGAGATGCTAGACATTGCATCTGAAACATATAACAAAAGATTGTCTGCATAAAATGCTACTTTAAAAACAGAACAGGCATGTGAAATTCTTTGCCAAAGAGGGGTAAATCTAGTGCAGAAAATGGCTTGATCACAACAGCACATAACAGAGGCAAGTTCAACAGGTCAAGTTAAACATTAAACATTAAATCTAAGCAGTTTAATTTAATTTAATATGAAAAATATGAGGGATGGCTCAAACCTTATTTGTGTATATGTGTATGTATAAAAGCAATGACTTTTACAGAGATCATTATACATATTATGGACTGACAAACATTCTCTTAAGCCTTATAAATACTGGATCTTAAACACCCAAGTTATCCTTAAATTGCAGTATCAGTCTCCGCCTGAAGCCTGGAGGCTGCAGCTTTGTAACAGTAATCATTTAAAGTGGAAAGAAGCCTTAAAATGATCTTAGTGTCCCTCAGCAGAGCCGTAAAGGAGCTCCCAGATTACCCTGACATATGGTGAGGATGCCTCTCTGCATCATGCCAATGTTCTTTAAAGCACCAGCCAAAAGGTCCTCAGCCAATGCAGTGTTGTTATTTAAAGAGAGCGGAGATAATGGATGCACGACAGTGCTTTATAATTATGGGCATGAGGGAAAACATGCAAAACATTTAATCTTTTATAATAAATTTTTTATAAAGGAGAGCTTAAATTGTGCTGTTTTTTGATGAAAACCAAGAACATGGATGCTTTTAACGGCAATCACTGTCAAAATGTGTAATAGAAATTAGGTGTAAGTACACACCTGGATCAACTTCTTGTATATGAAACTGTCAGTGTTAATGATTAATTCTTTACCAATGTTGATTACACCTCAGGCATTTAGCCATAGCAGGGAAATAATAGAGCATGCATGATAATAGCAAAGTTGTGAGCAAGATACTTAATCACATTTCTTTAGTAGCAGTGTGATACAAAGGTCAGAGGTTTACTAATTTTTCAACATAGCTGTGCTGGGTATGCATTATATTCTATTTTAACACAGACAAGTGATACTTTCATCCATAAAAGTGTGTAGTTGCTTCTAGTGTATAGGTTGTAGTGAGGGTTGAAAACTAATGTCGATTATAGCATTTAGCTTAGCTACATACCACTACATTTAGTATTGTTTAAATATGAGGTAGTAGCATGGCTAGCAAAGTTATTAGCTGGCTAGTTTTCTAGTAGCAAGGTAGTACTTTGAGCAGGGTTAGATATTTACCACAGATAATGTATATATAATCTATACATAATTTTCTTTCAAAGGTAAACTTTTTACTCAACAGTTCTGTTGTTGCTTCAACTCTAGCTGTTTATGTAGCTGTAGATTGGAAATAAATGAAAACAAACAGAACAGAAGTAATGTCGTTTTTTTTTTTGTGTGTGTGTGTGTGTGTGTGTGTGTGTGTGTGTGTGTGTGTGTGTGTGTCCTTTGTAGTGTAGCTAGCTCACTTTGGAGACATACATTTTAAAGAATTGCAACTTATTTGGATCACCACTGGCAATAATGTGAGTAAATTATAAAAACTAAAGACATGCTAACATGAATATTTAGCACTGATCGATGTGTGGTGAGGGTCGATGATCCGTTCAGTGTTTCTCTTTTGGTACATTAACACGAATTTCAAAGAGGTTTCTGGTCTGTCAGACTAATGTGCTACAAATATTCTTCGTTATATTCAGTATATACAAACTATACAAACCTAATAAACATTATGCCATCATCCTTGTTAAAAAGTGAGAGTCAGATGTTTTTTTTTCTCCTAATGACCCTAACAAGTCTTGATTCAGCTCTTAAAACAACCAAACACCAGTGACGTCAATCTGCCAAGCATTTGGTCTGACATGAGCAACTCTTCAATCGATGGAATCAACTGGCAGAGCAATGCTCAGCAACAGTATGCGACTTGCATATATTTAAAAAAAAAAAAAAAAAAAAACAGAGGTACATCACTCATCTAGAACTGAGAGAGGAGCAAAGATCCCAGCCATGGACTCTTACAAATCAAACATGACAGATATGATGAAGAAACTGCAGCTGTAGGGTGCGAGTGGTGCCGAAATGCCACTCTGAATCTCAAAACACCCGCACTGGTGAATGAGACCTAACGCTAAGCTCGAATGGAGCTGTTTCACTATTGGCTAGATATTGTGTTTGTAACTTTTCTTTTTTTTTTTTTTCCTTTTTTTGTAATGGACCAGTGGTTATAGGCATCTAGTCTCAATAAAACTGTCACTACTATGTACAACAATATCTTTATATTCTGGCATTTCTTTTTATGTGAATCTTACAAGCTGCAAACATAAAGGCGTTGTGTTAAGCTTTGCATAAATAGTAATCCATCAAAGACGATATCTAATAGTAAGCTATGGCAACTCCATCTCTGTTTTTCCATCAGCTGTCAACTACTGGACTGCAATACTGCATCCTTGCTGTAGAATTGTCCCCTTAAGACATCAAAGCTCACACAGTGTTGATGTTTCGAAACACACCATAGTAGCCATGGATGATTTACAGCATATCCGTAGCAAATGTCTGAAACCATTACACTGTAATTAATAAAGACATTATGAACAAAGCTTTGTGCACAATTCTGCATAAATAGCAGGGATGAGGAAGAGGGTCTTGCTTGTGTGTGTGTGTGTGTGTGTGTGTGTGTGTGTGTGTGTGTGTGTGTGTGTGTGTGTGTGTGTGTGTGTGTGTGTGTGTGTGTGTGTGTGCGTGAGTGTGAGTGTAGGTGTGAGTAAGAGCCTCTTTTAGCAGGTTGCTGGTGTTGGGTGTGATCTTCATTCTTTCCCTGAATGGTCTGCTCTATTTAATGGGATGATGTCGGCATCTGCTCCATCATTGCCTCTTTTGTCCCATTATGGCGGCTGCTTCTTTGTGCGCACAAAGCAAGTGAGAGACGGCCTCTCAATTCACTCGTCCCTTGTCAGTAAATTCTACATTTAATTAAGTGTTCGAGCACTCTTTCACTCTCTTTCTGTCTGTACTCTCTTTTTGATTCTGTTTTTATAACAGATGTATAGAATTGAATTTGGAAGTACAATAATGTTACTGAATAGCAAGAGGAAAAAAGGGTGGCTGGAGGCTTATTCATGAGTACCTTAACTTTATATTTACAGTTTATGTACTGTATTGCTCTAAATCCATATACTGTAATAAGCACATTCTTTAAGGTGTGTCATAAGGATGATCTACAATTTGCTTTCACACTGTTAAAGCACCTGTTCAATTGAATGGACTTTTTGGACTTCACTGTGTACAGTGTTTTGTGATTTTTTTTTTTTTTTTACATAGAGATAAGATGTCATAAAGGTGCTTTATAGAATCCTGTGCCATATAATTGATAGTGTAGGAAGTGATATAAGTATAAGTACAATGAAGTGAAGATGTGAATCCCACATGGATACGGTAAATATTGATTCTGGATTCGTTTAGAGTTGAAACTCTCGATCAAATTGCACCTTGGTGAATCCAGCATCACCCAAAACCTGATTTTGTGGAACAATAGAAGAGTCTTTGGAAACCGGATCCAAACAGGTTGCTCATATAGACTGAAAGTTAAAGCAAAAGTAGGAGAGAATGTGTAAATAATGCCTCTATTTTTGATGCAATTAGCACATTTTCCGTGATACGCTGTGCAACACAACTTTGCTGTGATGCTAAAATTCACCATATGCGTACTAACATTTTTATTAGTTTCACTGTATTTACAGCATGAAGCATAGCAATAAAGAATAATATTCATAATAACCTGGCATTTTAAGGTGTAAAATTAGGACTACTTCATGTAACTAACCTCTTTCACATTCTCTATTTGCAATGGTAACAGATAAAAAATATATATATATTTAAACTATTTCATAGAAGTAGAAGATAGTAAAATAACATAACTAGAAGTGTAAGACAGATTTTGAGGATCTGTACAATCTACAATTTGACATATTCTCTACAAAAAAGTCCATTTTAAAGGCGATTTGTCTCACACCTCTCTCAGATTTAATGGCATTTGTCTTGGTCTCAGGCATTGGTCTTGCTAAATATTGTCTTGGTCTGAACTGAGAGTGAAAATTCATTTTAATGTTGTTTTTGTTCATACGCTTGGCCTCCACCCCTTAAGAGTCATTCTGGGGATCTTCAAACACATTAAATGCTGTGGAAGAAACACTTGTGAATCAGTGGTTGGATTGTGGGCTTCTAATGGAAAAGTTATGAGTTCAAATACTATTGCCAAGCTGCCACTGTGGTGTCCTTAAAGCAAATCACTTAACCCCTTAACTGCTTAATTGTATCTTAGCTCAGTTGTAAATTGCTTTGGTAAGTGTAACCATAAGGACTTCAACTAGGGCAGCTATTTCCAATATGCTCATATTGAAGATCCTTTTCTCATACTAGAGGGACACAGAAAGTATGCTTTGAAGTCAAAGTTTGCTATGTTTTTGTGTACAGTAACATATAAGCATAGCAATATAATATATGTACTCCTGAGGAAACAGGAGTACCCAAAGGTAACACAAGGAAACATGGGGAGAACATGCAAACTCCATGCACACAGACCCAAGGCAGGAATTGAACCCAGCCCCTGAAGGTGCAAGGCAACAGTGCCAACCACTAAGCCACCATGCTACCCAAGACAATCTCATTTGATTAAAAATGAACATCCCTCCGCCAAGTTAGCTGCCTAGCAAACTAACAAAGCCGAAGGATTGGGGCGTCCAGTTTCTCCCTTTATCTATCGAATGAGCTGAAGTCAGAAGTGAAGTAATTCTGACTGGAGAAACATCACTTAGGCTGTTCATTTGATTTTTAGGATGTTATCTGACTTTACAAACATGCACAAATTTCATATCGCTAAAGTGATGTTTGAATATTTTGTCCTCATTGATGTGCTGCTTGTTCCTCTGAATTAACCAAATTAATGAAGAAAATTATCCAGCATTTTTTTAAGTTAGAGAGTATTTATTGGATCACGACATACACCAAACCGGACCTCCTTTACCTTTCCTAATGGTATAAATTCAAAAATGAATACTGTTCCAGATACTGTTTAACTTTATAAAATATAACTGTAGAAGTGTAATTCTTTATAATCCTACTATCAAGTGTCACATTGTAGAGTTCTCTCAAAGTTTCTTCCCCGTGTCATCTCAGAGAGTTAACTTGCCGCTGTTGCCTCTGGCTTGATCATTAGGGATCTAAATATAAATCTACAACAAGATTTGTGTAAAGCTGCTTTGTGCTTGTTAAAAAGCTCTACTCAAATAAAACAAAACTGGATTACGTTAAGTGTAAAGGTTAAGTAGCAAGAATTTTATAAGGAAAAAAGTCCAAATTTCACTCTCAATTCATAACGATTAATAACTGTTGGACAGTCCTGTGTGTTACAAAACACTGGTCACTATTCACTTTACTTATCAACTATAGACTGGGCGTATATTTACTACACATGGTAGTGTAAATATATTAATGTAAATCTATAGCATGACCAAAATCAACTATGAGCAGTTGTTGGACTGAAGTTGTGTTTGTGACCTGAATTTCACCTCAGTGTAAATGAACCAGTAAGAAATTGAGCAGACCGAACACACTAGCCACACACTTCTACAAACATGTAGAATTTACAGTATGAAGAAAGAAAGAAAACAAAAAGACTGCCTAGTGCTGCTAGGGGCCTCTTGCAGCTCCTTTCAAGGGTTTAGACTCTGACAGCACTGTTATTTCCACCGAAATGCTTTTGAAAATTTGACATTCTTCCATTTTGACTTGTGCATAATTAAAAAAAAGAAAGAAAGAAAGAAAGAAAGAAAATGTCATTTTCTGTTGTAAGATATATTTTGCAACGTAAAAATTCTACCCTGATTACTTTCTGCATTTAAAGATTAAATGTCTGCAAGTCTGTAATCTCAGTCATCAACAAGTGAAATGTTACAGGTTGTGTGTAATCCCCCCCCCCCCCCCACCCCCTGACCCCTTTTTCCCAAATAAAAGGAAAATAAATCCTCGTCTTTCAGTCAAGCATCTGGTCAGTGCCCCGGGACAGGAGTTACCATGGTTACTCTCCCCTCAGTCCTCCTCAGGCAATGGATGGGCCTGCTGTTGTGTCTTAGGAGCTTGAGTTGCGTCCACACAGATTGATGTGTTGAGGGGGGAAGAGGGGTATCTCTACATCTCTCAGCTCATATCACTTTAACTGTTTGAATGGGACTTATAATGAGAGGAAAGGAAGGGGAGGGGTCATGCTTCTTCCCCTCTGCATCTCTCTTTCCCTCTGTCTCTATATCTCTTCAGGTACCCGGTTCATTTTACTGCTGATGTGGTTTTACTCTTCCGGATGACTCCCTTCATCCGGCTCGAAGGGGAAACTCAAAACCCACCCGGGAGACACGTTCCGCCTCTCTCTAATTCTCCTTCACTCTTGCTCTGTCTTTATCATCTGTAATCCATTCTTTAGACGTGTTTGTTGCCCATCATATGAAAAGCGTATGCTTAGGATGGTGTTAGTTTTTGCATCTTTATGCATAACCATGCTAAAATCTAAATTTACTCTAATGTGGCAGAAATGTACGCATACAGAGATTTAATGCTTTTCTTATTGCTCATGAACGTGCATTTTTGTGTGTCTGAGACTCTGCAAGAGATGAAAGGTTTTTTGTATTGTCTGGGAAATGCTGCGTTCTTTAATTATCCTGCTTGTTAGCGAGCATTCAGAGTTCTGTGAAGAACACCAGAACTTTCCTACTTATATTTAATAAGCTCCACTTAAAATGTAAACATTCGCTCTATCTTTTAGTTCCCATAACCATCAAAGGTTTGTTAAAAAGAAGTTCCATTAAAGGCTTTTCTCTCTATTCGCCCTCTCTGTTGCCATCTTTCTAGCTCTCTCGTACTCTGTCTATATCTAATTAGATGTACTTCTTCCTTCTTCTCTGAGATATAATTGATTTTCATTTGCATAAGAAACCAGACCCATCCTTACCAAGGGTCATAACGGTTTCTAGTCTAATGAAATGGAGCGCAAACAAATTATTTCAAGTAATTGGAAGTAACTTCCTCCAAGTTATTCTGTTTCTTTTCTCTTTTTTTTTTGTATTTGTGTGTGTGTGTGCTTAAAAAAAAAAGCAGGTTCCAGCACCTTCCACATTTCACTGAACATCTGGGAGAAAGCTGATTACATGTGTCAGTTCAGCATTGGCAGTCTGCATAATGTTACACAGGATGATAGATTTAATGCTGAACATTGAACAACCCCCCTACCCCCCCCCCACCACCCCTAATAAAAAAAATTGCAACCACAGAAAGCTTGCCATCTGAGAATATTAATGTGGCTCTTTTCTATCTTTCCCTTTCTCTCCCTCCCTCTCGCTCTGAATGGGGCAGATAAGGGTTAGGCTTAGCTTGTTGCTCCTTCTCTTCATCCATATTGATGAAAGAGAGCCTCAGCTGCCCTAGTTTCCTCTGCGCTGCCTCTGCAGCAGCCTCGCCTTTATATGCTGTTGCTGAGGTGCACATGAGTAGGTAAGGTCGCTCATGCCACTTTCATATGCAGCAAAAAAGTGGCATGGTTCACCACCCTATGCATTAATCATCTTTTGTCCCAAATATCATTTGTCCCATATCATCCTGATACACAAAAGCATTGGAACAGAACTTCAGAACCTTCTTCATAAGCAGACATACTGTATAAGGTGATGGTAAAAGTCATGAGAAAGCACAACAAAATGAATTGCAGTGTATTATCTACAGTAGCACCAGCTGCCACAAAATATATAGCCAAATGTACAGCACTGTACATTTTAGACCAGGGCATTTAGTTCGCACGCAGGCCCACTAAGTACTTGAATCGTAATTATCAAAACCATAATCAACTATACCATATCTACCATTATCTCATAATGAAATCTGTCATGAAGTCATCAGTCAGGATGTCTTCACTCACACACTCTTTTGGCAAGGATTTGTCATCATTAAGAGCATTCTTGCTGACTATGTTACTTGGATGGTGCTGTATAGCAGGATCCTCACAGTTACAGGATAGAACTAGAAGAATATGCAGTAGAGGTAAGATAAGGGAGCATCACTAGGAGAATTGATGACCTGTGCTAGTAGGGAAAATGTAAGGTCACAAGACTAGCTAACACTTCCTGTGAATCCCATATTTGTGAATCACTATAACCGTGCATAATAATTTGTGTAGGTTGGTAGTGGTTGCTTGCCATGTAACAAGCTGTATAACAGAATCTGCTATCAAGGAAGTAATTCCTTTATAACTCATAATCATGCTGCTTATGAACTATTCAATATGACGTCATGTGGGATGCTACTGGATGGAAAGTAACAATGGATTTTTTTTTTTTAGTACCGTATAAATAAATCATAGTACAGTTAACATGAAAAGGAAAAATATATAGTTACAATAATTACAATAATAATATATAGGTCCCCCTTGTGCTGCCAGGGACTCTTTGGCCTTTCAAAGCATAACTCCAAAAGACCTCTGAGGTGGCACTGGGTCATTAGTGGTGGATCATTTGGCTGCTGTGAGTTGTGGAGCGGACCCTTGTTTGTTCAGCACATCTCATGGATGCTCAGCCAGATCGACAACCTTGCACTCTGTGCATGCTAAGTCTTATATGTACATGCTAGGCTGTGATGCACTAGGGTGTTCTCTCATGGCCAGCATTTTTTTTTTAAACAATTTGTGCTACATTAGATTTTCTTTGTTGATCAGAATGGACAGCTTGGTCTTTGGTCTCCACAGGCATTGGTGAGCCTTCAGGTACCAAATATTAGCTCACCATCAGCAATGGCTGGGAGAGTGCTGACAAATAAGCATGTATGGCCCAAGCAGATGCCTGATGACACCGTGTGAGCAAAGCTATGGTCGGCTGCCTTTCTGTACTTTAGAAGAAACATGGGGACCTGAAATTAAAGCGGGAATCAGGAAACAAATAAATAAATAAATACAATATGTCCCTTTGATGTTCAGTTTCAATTGCCTACTGTGCAGTATGTAAGTGCTGCAATAGTCTGATAAAATCCAAGAAAAAGAAATAAAGTGAGGCTGATAAAAAATTTATTGATATACATAAATTGAAACAAAAGTATGATAACATTCTTTAATGATTTTTTAATATAATTATGAACAAAATGCTGTAGTGTAAAAAGAATATAATGACACTAAAATATATGCCTTCTGTTTTATCTTCATTCATATTATACAATCCTACCATTAATTTCGACCTTTATACTGTACAAACATTTATTAGCTTTTAAAAATCTTCCATACCCTGATTTGATTTGAATTTTCTCACGTGTGAATGCGAAACCAGATGTGAAAAGCTGATTGACACATTTGGTGTAACAGCTTGTCATCCTTACAGCATGAGGGAGAGAAACCTGAGATCACACCAGATCAAAACCCACTTCCCCAGCAGACACTGTATTTCTGTACAGCCTTCATGAATTTAACATTCAGCCTTTTTCATGCATCCAGCATGAAAAAAATCATTCAGGAACCAGCGATCACTGTACATAATACCATATATACATGCATGCTACAGTATGTGATTCAGTTACTGTATGTGGATGCATGTAATTCTGTAAGCATGACTGGTTTAAGGGTGGGAGCTGCTAACAGTTAGGGGCTTAGCTATTGATGACAGGCTTTATAAATAATCTTGACTTATTTCATTGATCACCAAGGTTTGCCGCCCAAAACAACAAGAACGTTTTCGTCCGTTTGACGATCATAATTTCTTAACAACCTCTAAATGAATTTCCATGGTAGACCGAGCACTAATGGAATCCATAAAATTTTTCATCCCCCCTTTTGTTTTCTCAGTACTCCGTTCCGAGCTACAGGAAGTGAGTGAAGCTGCTGTAGCTAGATCAGCTGCACGTGAACATGTTAGCATGCGTCAGATCACTCATGCCCTATTTGTCTGAGCACAGCTTGGTGCCTAGTGAGCGAAAGCGGAGCTTTTGTTACCCACTCAGGCAGCCTGGCACTGAGATGCCCAATTAAGTGTGAAAAGCTGCTGAGCTGATGTTGGAGTACTGATAATTTATGCTAATAGGGTCTCCTCTATAGCTCGCTCCCCCACCTTCAAATAACACCCTCGCTAACATTCCTCTTACCCCTTAAATAACATTATTTTCTCTAAAAACCCCCTCATCTCTCATATCGCAGTACCTTTCCTGAAACCACCCTCACTGTCATAAATAATGACTCCCTCCCTAAAAGAACTGTCAAACCCTCCACTGCTCTTTTCTTCGATCCTTCTCTCAGCCTCTATCAGACAGGCTAGGTTGCAACTTGATGCATGTATAATGCATCATAATATGCATAATATGCCCTAAGCCAAAGGGCTGTAGCAGCAGTGTAAATTCTTTGATTACATGGCAGACATGCAGAGGGGTAGTCATGGTGTTGCTCATAAATAACACCATCTGGAGGGTTGTGTTTAAGAGTAATAAGCATGTACCACCACTGTCATCAGCCATGCAGGGGTCTGGAGTTAAATCTTACCACACAAGTAGGACAACTCTCACCAGTACAGGACTTTCGGCACCATTTCTTCAGCTCTCACGAAAATTGATTTTGTATGGAGAAAAAAAACGGTTTGAGGAGTTGAAAATGGATCTATGCTGGTGTGTGTGTGTGTGTGTGTGTGTGTGTGTGTGTGTGTGTGTGTGTGTGTGTGTGTGTGTGTGTGTGTGTGTGTGTGTGTGTGTGTGTGTGTGTGTGTGTGTGTGTGTGTGTGTGTGTGGCAGAGGTATAGGATGGCAGATGAAAGCTAGCAGAAATTGCATGAATTTCTATACGGTGTTATTGGAAAAGCGCTGAAATCAGGTGCACACGTCAGCAATGCTAGAACCTGACCAGAGATGCATCAGATTTTCAGCCTCAGCTAGAGACCAGCACAACATCAAACACTGATGGATTTTATATTATTTAACACGCCCTTGCTAAGCAATAACTAATTAACCCTAATATTCACCCACAGGGCTAAGATGCACCCACATACCTGTTCTGACAATACAATACACAAATCCATCATTCCGGATTAGCATTTTAATATGGTCAGAGTCACCAGCCACTTCCCTACAACCCTATCCTCAAAAGTCGACCTGAAGAAATTCATTAGACAGGCCTTCTTAAAATGCAAATGTAATGATAATTACATCAGTCATCTCTGTACCTTGTCTCTAGTTATCTCTAAATTATGCTGTCATAAGTCTTATTCTCTTTTTTAATCAGGTTAATTAATCATCAAAAGAGCTGTGTTCTGACAAAAAGAGCAGACAGTCCATTTGAAGATGCATAATGTGAGAGTAAAACTCGACATGCTGGCGGGTTTTTTTTTTTTTTTTTTTTTTTTTTACAGTATAGTAATATTGTATTGTGCAGAAGAGGAGAAACACTACAGTGACACACCTGACACACAAACTGTACACTCATAGCACCACATCCATATACACCCACACACGCATACGAACAGGTGACAGATTTAAGGGAAAACTGGTGAATCTGTTTTGCTAGCACAGTTCAAGTACACTTGTCCACTTAGATGGAAGCATCAAAGTAAATCAATACAAATTCCGTCTTCCAGATCACCTTCATCCTATGATGAAACTTTTCTATCTTGAGAAGACTGCTCTTTTTGGTCCAGGATAACCCAAGTATGTAGGCTCACTGAAAGGCTTGATGAGGATGAAAATGATATACATTGCATGTTATTACCTTCACATGCACAACATTTAGATCAGCTGAATGTATTACAGGTATATTTGTCACCTGCATATATGGAGTTATATGTAGTACATATATAACACAGAGTTTCTGACAGCGAATATAAGGTGAGCACAATGTGCCGGGAACAAAATGTGCACGGTTCACCTCTGAAACAGAGACGTGGAATGGAGTGTAAGATTACATCAGAACATTGGAAGAGAAACAGAGAACTGACGAAAAAAAAATAGATTTTTCTTCTTTTGCCTTCACTACCGGCACAAATGTACTGAATAAAATATAATAGGAATAACTAACATCTTTTATATATATATATTCAAGCATTTTCGGTCTAATCTACAGTTGATGAGCTACATCAGAATTCATGGGGTGTTCAATTCAAAGCGGGAATTTTGATTGTGCCGAATAACGAAACATACTGTAGTTATGAGAGTAAAACTACCTTTATTTCTCTATATAATTCCCTGCTACACTGATGCACTTACCCCAGTCTTTTACTAGTGCTTCGATACCATCAAGGTGGAATGTTTTCTCGGTACACCTGAGCCTTGAGCGCACTGCCTGCTTCATGTCGGAAACGCTGGCCTCCCAGAAACTCCTTTAATGGCCCGAACATGTGAAACATTTTTCAAAGGTCAGAACTGGATAGTGAATGTGTGATAGTCCCAACTGAGTTTCTGCAATGTGCAAATGTTGTGTACAGTTCCTACTGACAGATGCATCTCATCTGCAAGTTAGCGACAAACGTCGAATGTCGATTTTCAAGGATCAGGTGTTCCACTCACTCAGTGTTAACAGGAACGACTGCAGTGGCCTCCAAGACACCTCAGATGGAATCATCATTCAGGGATGTATGGCTTTTTTTTTTTTTTTTTTTTTTGCGCCATTCAAATCTTTTACTTAGCAGTCTCATCACCATACTGTGCTTCAAGTCTTCTGTAAATGTCGATAGGTTTTACACCTTCATTCATGAGAAGTTTCCTCATGTGTCTTGGCTTGACTTGAACACCCCTCATATATGCTATATCTGATAAATAAAGTGTTAGAACAAGACAGATGTGAAAAAAAAAAGTTCTACCTAAGAAGTTTTATCTAAATTTCTAACATTGCTGCAGTGCAGTTTTGTGGTGCTCATGCAGAGGAGAAAACTAACTCTGTTGGTAATCCGCTCTGAAACACTAGTCCCCTAGGATGAAATGTGCAAATTTAGAAACACCTTCTGCATAAGAAAGATTTCTACAAAAATGCATTTCACATAATATGTTTATTAACTGTTGCAACAGCCGCCCTTAGACATCCATCAATAATAGGTGAGTTCAAAGTAAATGAGTTTTTCAGTACAACAAAATATTACATTCTTATGGCAATTGCACATAGGCTACAGATATGGTATAGATTTCACTGAAAAATGCTGGAGTATTCCCTTAACTACTCCAAAACGCCTAAGGCACAATACAAAAGTATAAAGTATCCAAGCAAACAAAGGGCTATTCTGCATTTTTATAATGCCTAGTCATTTATCAAATTGTATATAAGGGGGAAAAAAGCAAAGTAAGGTAAACACACCAAAGAGTGTAGAGGGAATGGTGTGTTCTGCCTCTAGACTTAAAAGCTTCTCTCTGGGAGGTGAGAAGATATTGCTATGAAATATGAGGCTCCTGAGGGGAAACACAGCTTATTCGAAAACTCAAATAGTCCCTTGTCTTCTCGTTGCTGATGCTCCTCCATATCACTGCAAATGAGCAAAACAAAATGAACATAAAATGTGTATGTGCATGCATGCACACAGACAGACACACACATACTGTACAGTAGTCACAGACACACACACACACACACACACACACACACACACACACACACACACACACACACACACACACACACACGCAAAGTAGAGACGGAGCTCACAGGGGCCTGGGCGACTTCACCTTGGGACCTGCCACCATTTGCATATATATTGAGAACATACGTTTTTGGTTTATTATAAGTGTAGCTGTTCACACTTGTGGTGGTGCTGGTGGGGTGCAGAGCTTCAGGGGCTAAGGTAGAGGAGAAAGGGAAGGGGGTGATGCTGATGAAAAGGGGGAAACCTGGAAGACCCTTTATTCACTTGTGTGTGCGTGTGTGTGCGTGTGTGTGCGTGTGTGTGCGTGTGCGTGTGTGTGTGTGTGTGTGTGTGTGTCAGCTAATTTTGGAGAGATAATTACAAAACCAAGACTTCCATACTAATGAAGCAGACTGGCTTTTTGTTCCTATTCTGAAAGGGTTTTTGTCCAGACAGATTCAGTGTTCAGCAAGGATGTGATGCAGAAGATTAATTTTAGGGTTGCACTTGTACATATACAGTTGGAATTCAATGGAAACAGTAACTGCCGGGTTATTTTCCTGTCAAATGTATGTAAATACAACGATATAATTGTAATTTTATATAAACACGTCTCTAAATCTGCCATTGTAAATGCAAGAAAGTTCACGGCTTATCTTACATCGGGGAAGGCCAGAAAAACAAATACAGAGATCTAAAATGTGAGGCAAAGTGAACGAATTCAGAAACTAGACTAGTTTATCTTTAACGTATGACTTTGCATGGATGTGGAGACTGAGTGTCAATGTGTCTAGATTATATTGGATTAAATCCATACGGTACATCAGAAGCAAATTGTCCCAAGTCAGGCTTTAGTTTTTAGCTATTGTTGCTATGTACAACAGTGTTAAACACACTGAAGAACTTTCTGTTACTGTAAGCAGCAACTTAGTATTTACTAATCTTAAAAAAAATATTGTAACACGGCCACTCGCGCGAAGGGCAAATCTGCAGACAACTAGGCAGATTTATAGACAGGCAGAGCAGCAGACAGCCGTGGTTGCTAGGCAACCCCGCCAAGTTGCCAATCAGAGAAGATGCGCTACACCTGTCCGGCAGGTTATTTAAACCCCTAGAAACCAGCACACTATGTGCGAACATTAAATAGCAGCAGGTATGAGAGTGTTGCTCTGGTATAGGGGAAAGATAAAAGAAACGTGAAAGAAAAGAGGAAAGTGAAAAGAGAAAAAGGAGAGAAAAGAGAAAACTGAAAAGAGAAGAGAGAAGAGGAAGAAAAGAAAAGGCCTGAAAGATAAAACAATATATCTCGCTAGAGATAAAGAAATACATGTCAGGAGAAGAATAAATAAATAAATAAATAAATAAATAAATAAGCATGTTTCCTTAGCACTGCGAGGTGCTTGCCCTAATCGATTAATCCCCGCCAAGATACACATAATCACCCCACGTCTCAGCACTCCCCTCTAATTCCTGCGTTGGTGCTCCCACTTTTAACAACATATTCAATGGCGGCATATTGGAGAAATACATAGAATACATAGAAAATACATAGAAAACTAGTATACAAAACAGTACTTTCAAAAGGTTTGAAATACTATACATTATGTCATCATCAGGTTTACCTGCAATCCATTGGGGGGCGACATGCAATCCATGCAATCCACTGCAGGCCATATAAACTTGCTCATTCACACGCTACGGGCAATTTGGGAATGCCTATTAGCCTAATCTGCCTGTTTTTGGACTGTGGGAGGAAACCCACCAAGCACCGGGAGAACATGCGAACCCCTTGCACATAGAGCAGGAATTGAAACCAGCCCCATGGAGGTGCAAGGCGACAGTGCTAACCACTACATTACCATGTCACCAAATACTGCTACTGTAATGGTCCAGAATAACATTATATACATAAACATGTCATTTAAGACACTGTTCTAGTTTGCTTCATCATTAGTTGACAGGATTTCTGAGGATGTGATGAACTGACACTCAAAAGAACTGCGGTATATGTAGAGCAGCCATCTTGAGTAGACATCCACGTAGGTAAAAGCAGGGATAATTCAGCCTCAAAGGGCAGGGTAAAGTGAACAACTTCAGAGGGCTGAAGGGATTGGGTTAAGTAATCAAATTCCGAGTGAGTTCAGAGAATCTGAGTGGCAGCGTAAAGTGAACCACTTCAGATAGCTAAGTGGGTGTGGCCAGCTAAGGGGCAAGGACGCTCTACAAGCTACAGCATCCAGGTACGAGGTTGTAAAAAGCAAGCATTTTCGGACACTTCTAAGGCTTTATTAAATTGCAGTTGTGTTCAGCGCTGTGCTTTTCCATATAGCTTGCAATGCTGTGATACTGGCAAAGAAATTACAGTCATTATTCACTTAATTGCTTGTGCTGTTTATAAGAGAAATGGAGATAATGGTTTGATGTGACGACAAATAGAATTTTACACCTCATTTTCAAATTAACTTCGTGATCATTTTATCAATCAGAAGAAGAAAAAAAAAGAAAGGAAAAAAAAAACTCCATAAGACCATGCTGACGAATTTAAATGTACTGTATACAATATGAATTGATGTACTGTGGCAAACATAAATTAGTTCACTTGTCACATTTAAGCAAGTATTTATTCTGGAGGCTCTTTCACATAATCTTTCATGACAAGTTAAATTAATATAGGCCTGCCACTTGCTCTCAGCAAACTCATTTACAGTGAATACCCATAAAGGGTAAGAGATGTACATGTAAGGCGGCAAAATATTGTCACTTAGTTTGCTTCCATGCAGGCACTGACGGAGGCTTGTGGGCACCTCTTTTGAAGCCTAAAATGAGAAACGTGACCCCCATGACTTCACTGACCTAAGCAGGACTGCACAAACGAGGACTGCTGTGTTGCAAGCACACCGCTTGGGATAAGCCTATCCTTACTCTGATAAGCCATGTCAGGGGTGCACAGTCTAACATTCACTTTCCCAGCGTATCCAAGCGCTGTGTGTACAGAAGAGGCGGTAAACAGGTGTTGACCTGTGAAGCTTGAGGAGGAAACGGTTTATCAGTCTGTTGAATGCATGTTCTGTCCGTCATGGACGGATGAGCACGAGACAGTACAGAAGCCCTATGTGTGTGTGTGTGTGTGTGTGTGTGTGTGTGTGTGTGTGTGTGTGTGTGTGTGTGTGTGTGTGTGTGTGTGTGTGTGTATGTATGTGTGTAAGATAACGAAAAGAACGACGGTAGACATGTCAAAAAAGCGGAACGACCAAAAATGACTGAGAAAAAGACAAGAAGGGAGGAGGGCTAAACGAGCGTGCACTGGCCTGAATAAGTGCGTCTGTTCAGAGCTCCACTGAGAATAAGCCCACACATCCTTGCAGTCGCTGTGCTGTGCTGTGCTGTTTATTTACTGGAATAGACTGCTGGATTTTGCCGCGTCTGCACTTCGCTACATGGGCCTCACATATTTAGGAAATGGCAGCGTTCCTAATACTGTATGCATATCAATAACATGACATTTTCAACGTGTACTGGCGAAGGATCAAACCGTCTTTAACGGCTGAAATACGCAGACATTTTCACGCACTTGCACAGATTTTTACATCTGAAATGTAGAACTCAAGAGGCACATGAACTATATGTTAATACGCAGTATGCATGTAAATATATTTATCTCATTTGGTGTATAAATTATAAGGCTTGTAAATGGTCACAATAAATATGCTTCATATATTAGACTGTGTGTGTGTGTGTGTGTGTGTGTGTGTGTGTGTGTGTGTGTGTGTGTGTGTGTGTGTGTGTGTGTGTGTGTGCAGACGAAGCAGTTGGCATGAATGCTAAACGTGTGACAAATGTTGGCATGATATCGAGGGACCGTTGGCTCACCATCAGCAAGATCTGGCTCTGAGTCATCTTCCATAACCGACATAAAAGCCTCCTCTCACATTCAATTTCTCTCTCTCTCTTTCTCTCTGTCAGAGACACACACACACATACACATACACACACTTGAACTATAGAATATAAAATAAAATAACTGCCCCCTATCTCCAGAATCATTGTGACTTATCAGATTCGAATCCGTTCTTCAGCTTCCACTGTTCACGTGTAAAATGTAAAACAAACATCTTCACACACCACGTACTCCTTCATACAGAAAGCTTTAGGGATGAGTAATGAGTATGATGCTCTACTCATTATGAGCTCACATTTCCAGAGTGTGAAGAGCAGAAAAAAGAATCAATAGCTTGGTGTTATTCTTCCATTAATCAACCTCAAATAACACTTGTCAAAACACCTCTTAGTCTCCATTACGTGTCTCAGTGTGTCTCTCTATGCTCTCTATGTACTGTTCCCTTTAACTGCCATGTCTGGTAGTGCACAAGTTACTCATGTCTGCTGCCTCAATGAAAGAGGGGTGAAGGAATCGCGTACAGTCCACTTTGTCCTTCTTTCATCTTCCTTCTCTGCTCCAGAAGACACACTTTGATCTGAAATCAGCTCATCCTTGAGGCTGAGTGAAGACCGATGAACTGAAGAGCATCTTACGGCAGAATTATTCCAATCCTGTACACTAGAAATCTAATCTACAAACTCAAACCAGCATCCTACTCATAAGGATGCCTTTACAGGAACAAACACTTTTGCATGTAAGTACTATGTGATCGCATGCGGCAAAAACATGTGACGGTGCATTTTACCAGGAAAATGATGTTGACACTTTGTGGAAAAATAAACATCATAATAAATATATAATAATAAAGATATGCAATAATAATATTAGGGGGTTTGTGTACCTGTACATGTGAAATAAAGAAGTCATTAGGCAAAAAATGGCCAGTGAAAATGTATGATGGTTATAAAACTGTGTCGCGCTAAGGTTACGGACATACACTGACATGACAACCTGAAACAAGCATAAATCTTTTATTTTCTATGTCCCTTACCCTATGCAGGACCATGAGGGATCGGGAGCCTATTCCAGGGAACACGAGGCAGGGTACACCATGGAGTGGCAGAGCACAAGCACACACACAAACATGCACAGAATAAATCATTTTTTTTGTTATTCATTCATCCATTCATTCATTCATGCATCTTCTATGCAGCTTATATGTTGCCGGGGGCCTGGAGCCTATCCTAGGAGACGAGGCGAGGTACACCCTGAACAAGGTGCCAATCCATCACATGGCACACCCACACACACACGCACTACAGACAATTTTGGCAAAGTCAATCAGCCCAATCTGCATGTCTTTGGACTGTGGGAGGAAACCAAACTATCTGGAGGAAACCCATCAAGCACGAGGAAAATATTTTTGTCATATAGCACAAAATTGTGCACATGTATCCAAATAAACGACAAAAACTGACACATGATTTCAGCAGTCTCACTTTAACTGATATCAGAGGCTCAATCACAAACAATCAATTATTTACTCCGTCTCTGCCTTTCCAACAAAAGTCCCAATTGATTTCCAGCATGATTGAGGTGAGTTATAAATGCTGCATTTGATTTACCTCTGAAGTGAGAAATTAGAACTTGACGTTTTGCCATTTTTATGCTGCCTGCATTTGAACTACAAAGTGGGAGAAAACACTGATGCCTCTATGTACTGTAATAGCCAGACTTGATTAGTCAATCCTAAAAGCTTATTGATATTGATAGATATTTACTTAGCTCTGCTAGCTAATGTCATCACTTTCCATCACTGACAAAAGGTATTTGTCACACGGTGGATAGAAATATGACAGTTTACAACTTGCTACAGTACATCTCTACACAGCAAAATCCTTAGTCTTGAATGAACACCCAGAGTGTTGATTTAACACTTTCAGAGTACATTCGTGACCATTAGGTCATATATAAACACTTGGGGTGTTAAATCAACACTGGGAATTTTGCAGTGTACTTACTCTCTGTTGTTGCTGTTGCATTTGAATGTTATATGGTTTTGCATAGAATTTCATCTTTGGTGCAAGGATCGGCTCAATGATCTAATAAAATCACAAACGTGTCAGTTTATTTGTCATACTGTTTGCTTAAATGGCCATTAAATACAAATTACAAAGTAGTATTTTGCATTGGACATGCATGCATGAGAAACAACCAACAGAGCCGTGCACTCTGATATGCTTTTGCCAGTCTCAGCATATTTGCTAAAACGGTTTTGTTAACATGCAGTGAAGCAACCAGTGCAGCTTAAACGTATAGCCTGAATCATGCGCACACACACACACACACACACACACACACACACACACACACACACACACACACACACACCCCGGAGCACCTGCCAGCACTTGGCTGCCGTAACCATGCTCCACAGCACACACCCTACAAATGACCTGTGCTCCATTTGTGCATGCACACCACACAAATTTGCAGCCTATAAACTGAAACCCTTCTGCTTGCGTTCGCTGTGAGCAGACAGCAGTGGTAACACCCATCACAGTAAGAAGTGAAGACAGAGGGCAAGAATAACCGTATGTGAAAGAATATGAGTTAGACAGAGAGGAGAAATAAGGGAAAGAATGAGCGTCACTCCTCCCTAATCCCTCGTTCTCTAAAGTAGGCTCCAGAGATGCCATTTTGGGCCAGATGACAAATGGCTCCTGTCTACCTCGCTGAGGAAGAAAGGCATTCTGGGAGATAGCTCATTTCCACATAATTACTCTCCACTACAGTCCTCTATTCTCTTTTTCCACTTCTCCTTACTTCTGCTCTCTTCTCTTGTCCTGCTCTGCCACTTACTTTACCTCACTTGTTAAGAGTTGTGTTTTTCTCTCATGAATTAGCCCTCATTAGTTACATTTCAGCCTTTCTCGCACATTGCTGGCCTCATTACTGTGGTTTATGAGGCCTCGGTGGATACAGCCCACACTGGTAATCAGAAGGCTGTGGGTTCGGAAGGCTCTTATTAAAACAGGTATGACAGAACTAGAATTTGAAGAACTCTGTTCTGGGATTTTAATCATCAGGTGCAATATAAAGGGGTGTAGTATACAGGGAAATCTAGTAGTACCAGCACTTTGGTTCAATTTACTGAAGATTTTAGTAGTAGTATTTTGAAGCTTAAGCTTAAATTGTTGTGCCTATATCTTTGATAGAATAATGTTATAATAGTTTGTTTCACAACGTGTAACAAATGCAATTCACTTATACTTAAAAATTACTGAACTGTATATACAGTATATCCTGAATATGATTATGTTTGCTGCCTTCCACATGAGATGAAGCCTGTGTAAATTTGGTTTTAGTGTTACAAGGAGTTTTTCAAATGGCATTTACAGAAGACTTCAAGGAAATTATGGTGATGAGGCTCTTAACCGCAGTAAAATATTGAATGTTGCAAATGTTTTAAAGAACAGTCTGTGCGTACTGTTCAGAAAATGATTCATTTGCACATTACAGGTATCCCCCGTACAGTCTTGACCTTACTCCAAGCCATTTCCATATGTTTGGATCATTAAAGGAGATCCTGGGAGGCCAGCGTTTCAGACGTGAAGTATGCAGTGCGATTGTGGTTCCGCCATATTGAGGAAATTTTCAACCTTGATGGTATCCAAGCACTAGTGAAACACTGGGGTAAGTGCATTAGTGTAGCAGGGGATTATATAGAAAAATAATACTCGTATTACACTGGGTACATTTACATGGACTCTAATATATTAAAAAAACACTCAGTTGGCACAGTCTGACCTGTAAACCAGAATGAGAGGGGTGGTGAAAACCTTCAGCAGCATGTAAGTGTACTTTGCTACAATCGTTCTGTTCTTGTCAGAATAAATCTATTCTTTCTGCATGTTTTTTTTTACATGAGGTGACATAAGTTTCCAAAGATGAGAAGCTGAATCTAAGCACAAAGTTGGGTCAAAATGCTTCTTGTTCATTTTCTGTTATATTTTTGGCAGATTTAACACTTTACAGCAGGAAAAACCACTTTGCACATGTCAAAAAAGTCAAATTCAGATTAAATGTTTTGAGAATGTAAACACATCGCATCAGCATCCATGTAGATTGAAATAGCTAATTAAAATGATTTGAAGTAAATATTGTACATGTAAAAGTCGCTACTGTAATTTTAAAAAACGGCAAAGTCTCTTCTTAGGAATTTACCAAAGCATGAGATAAATGTTGCTTCTACTATCAGTATGCCTTTAAATTCTCTATAAAAGACATGCTATCTATGTGCTATCTGATATCACACAAATGAGGATGGGTTCCCTGCTGAGTCTGGTTCCTCTCAAGGTTACTTCCTTGTGTCATCTCAGAGAGTTTTTTCCTTGCTACTGTCGCCCCTGGCTTGCTCATCACTGACAAATTATAATTATAATAATAGTTTATACATATTTTCTTTCTTTTTTTTTTCTATTCCCAGGTTGTTGGTTTTTTTTTTTTTTTTTTTTTTTTTTTTTGTAAAGCTGCTTTGAGATGATGACCATTGTTAAAAACAGGGATACAAAAAAAAAATTGAATTGAATTGAATTAAATACTAGATAAAGCATTCAATAATCTATTCATTTATTATATTTATACAGTATTTATGCAGTATGGCCTAGTATAATTTTTTTCACAACTCGTACCACTAGAACAACAAACACATTAAGCTTGTAGCATTGCATATGCACCATAATATTACGCATTTATTCCCCAAAAATGTGGAAATATTCGCTGGGAAATTTGTTTTTTTGAATCATTAAATGCTACACATAAAGTAATACACTTTTTATTGTCATTGTGAGTTTATAACCGTGAATCGTGTGTTTTCCGATCTATCTGTGTGTGTGTGTGTATTGGGGTGACACCCCAGGCGTCTGCTTGTTGCTGATAGTGCTCCTGCATCCTGCCTTATCCATAGGGGGGGCACACAACTACATTATAATCCACTCATTTTCCGCCCTGATAAGGAGATTCTCTCCATCTTTCTTGCTGTCTCATTCACCCACTCATCAATCAGGAGTGCCCTCTCCCTCATTTTGTCTTTGTGTGTATGGTAGGGGGTGTCTGGGGAACATGAGGCCCCATGTCACAGATGCTGGGAAAAATCCAAATGTGAGGGTCACATAGAGGCAGACAGCATCGCAGGTCATCAGTTCTAATCAAAGACAAACTGGTGCTAGCATGTTTAGTCACATTCAGTCACATGAAAATCTAGACATTGCCAAATATCATGAATTGTTTTTTTATTGTTAGTTTTCCTACACATACTATACAATTCATACTAGCATTTTAATAATATCCTTTAAGACAAATAACAGGTGGCACAGTGGCTTAGTGGTTAGCACTAGTCACCTAGCACCTCCAAGGCCTGGGTTCAATTCCTGCCTCAGGAATGTGCATAGAGTGTGCATGTTCTCACTATGCTTGGTGGGTTTCCTCTGGGTACCATGGTTTTCTCCAACAGTTGTTCAAAGACATACAGATTTGGCTAATTGGCGATCCCAAATTGCCCATAGTTGTGAGTATATATATGTCTGTGTGTCCTCTGATGGATTGGCACCCAGTCCAAGGTGTACCCCACCTCATGCCCTAAGTTTCCTGGGATAGGCCCCTCATGACCCTACATATATAGGATAAAGCGGTATAGCAACCTAGTAAGCTGAGAGGTTACTGTATAAATCGTTAGTGGAAAAGCCATAAACTATGCATTCTAAAAAGAGATGACAATAAAAACATTTTAAGCACTCAGGTCCCATAAGAGAGAAATCGTACCTGAACCATACTTTTCTTTTTTTCTTTGCTTTGTTGACATATGGCTACACCACCGAGAAGGCCCCTTATTTCCCTATCCTCCTAAAAGGATAAAGGAATAGACACATTTTGTGCAATCACCATGGACCACAACTTCAAGTCATTTTCTCTTTAGTGTGGCTAAACAACATGTTTTACTCAATATTGAGGTTTATGGCTGCTTGTTGCAACTCTAAATTTTTTGAATTGGCAGGCAAGAGAAAATCATACACCACCTGCCATTTTTAGTAACTGCTTTATCCTGGGAGCCTATCTCAGGAGCAAGGCTGGAGATTTCATTAAAAATGGGACACTGGTCCTTTGCTCACAAATACATATTCACAGATTAAGTCACTCAATTAGCCGCACGCTTAATGTGGGAAGAAACCAGAGAAGTGGGAGGAAACCCACACAAATAGGAACTCAGGATCAGTTTGAGGACCTGGAGCTGTGAGTTGATGCTCATACTGTACCTAGTACACCACTTCGTTGCCATAGAGCTGTTCTTAAATAGTCTTTTTCAATATTATATCACTGGAGCAATGATGAAAAGAGAAAAAGTAGTGGCATTTCCTAAATTATTAATTATATGTTGCAAATGTAACAGATTAATGTGTTAATGTATGGCCACACATGCATTCATTTATTCATTCATTCATCTTTTGTACAGCTTATCCTATACAGGGTCGCTGGGGGCATTGAGCCTATCCCAGGACACTTTGGGTACGAGGCAGGGTGCACACTGGACAGGGTGCCAATCTATCGCAGAGCACACACATAACAAGCAATTTGGGAATGCCAATTAACCTAATCTTCATGACTTTAAGATGTCCTTCAATGTCCATGGAGTTTCCTACCATGGTGCAACATGGTAGGAAACTCCACGGACATTGACCCAAGGAAAGAATCAACCGTGACCGTGCTGACCACCAAACCACCATGTCATCTGTATGTCTACATACTGTATATACCATATAGTACATCATTTCTGTTATATGGTTTTGTATAGAATTTCATCTTTGGTGCATAATGTTATAATACTGTCATTTGTTTCACAATGTGTCACAAATCCAATTCACTTATTCTTATATCTGTGTATACAGTATATCCTGAATATGGTTATGTCTGCTGTCTTTTACATGGGATGAAGCCTGTGTAAATTTAGTTTTAGTCAAGGCTAAGTGCTACGAGGGGTGTTTCAAGTGGCATTTACAGAAGACTCTAAGGAAATTATGGTCATGAGGCTCTTAACCGCAGTAGAACATTTGAATGTTGTAAATGTTTTAAAGAAGGCCGTACATTTATGAATTATGATCCAAGCTAAGGTGGCTCAGAAACCACTGCAGTCATTCCTGTGAACATTCATTGAGTAGCTTGTTGATATACAGGATAACATTCTTGTGTGCTATTGCTAAATAATAATAATAATAATAATAATAATAATAATAATAATAATAATAATAATAATTGTAATAACCTCATAATCATCAATATCATCCTCTGGTAATCTATAATCTAGTATATAAATCTTTTATGTATTAAATTCTAAACAGTGATATCGATGAAGCAGACTGTTTGTTAGTTATTCAGTTCCAAATTAGATCTACTTCCCTAATTTAGCATTTTTGTCCCCAATTACTTCAATTCCGAAAAACTTAAACCATAAGCCTTCACCTACTTCACTCTAAGACACTGAAAAAGAAACTTTGAATCTTGTGTATCGAAACTTCAGACTTTCAGCATACAGTATACAGTATGCAAGAATCATAGGTCAAAAAATAGCAATAGCACTTAATGCACTCTGTCTGCCCCCATCTCTCAGACTCTCTCACAAACACACACCTACCTGCTATAACGAGACCTCTTCACTGTGAGAACATAATGGCCTTGTGCTTGTAGCTGTGAAAGCTGTCTGAGTTCGGCTGTTGTTAGGAGAGACGGCGGATGTGAATACACTAATGACAGGAAACCTCATGAATTCATGCCAGATAACACACACTCTTCTCTATTACCTCTGGTGTACAGTATCTTCTAGTCCATGGGAGGGGATATGCAAAGAAAATAATTCCAAAAAAAAAAGACCCATGCAAATTAAATTATTTACAGATTGTATTGCTACATTCGAATCTATGCAATCCTATCATCAACAAAAATCATTGCTGTAACATTGTTGTTGTTATATGGTTGTGGCTGTTGGTTGAGTTCATCAGGTAGTGAAAAAATAGCACTACTTTATTCATACCTTTAGCCTTCCAACCAAGGTTTTATAGCTCCCATTTCTTCTTCTGTTGTTAGTACAAATGTTCAAGATGGCAATAAAATGGCATGAATGTTTCAGTATTGTGTTAAATAATTGATAGCGCCAGTTTTATTCCAGCCAGTTCACTCACTCCTTGACTGAGTCTCTTGAAGCATCTTTAGAGCTTGGAGAACCCTTCAGAGTGACCCACTCTCGGGCCAATAGCACTTAAGTACGTGCTTAATATTTTAACAGGGTACTGAAGGAGGACTGACGGAAGGGGTTTCAGTACACAGGTGCTCTCGTGTTTGACTAGAGAGGTAGAACAGAGCTCTTGATAAGGCAGATGATGGGCCACTTGGTTAATCAGAGCTCTTTTAAAGACTGAATGTTCACCAAGATATTAAATTCCATGTCCATCCAGCAGCGAAGTATGAAGCTTGGGTTTTGGTCACATTTGTCAGCTATTGTTGCATTTTTTTAGGTAGAATTTTCTCCAATATATAGAAAAAAATTTATAAGTGTTTGCAAGCCCACTGCTTGTTGTAAGTGTAGAAGACACTGCTAAGGGGTCTGACGAATATGTAGGGGCTGGGTTTTTTTTTTTTTTTTTTTTTTTTTTTTTTGTGAAAAGAAAATTCAAGTTTCACGACTGTGATAGTCACAAGGAGCCCTTGAGGCCTTCACAGAACAAAGAATGTAACTTGAAAGGTACTAACTTTAAAGATGTTCCCTGGGAAGATCAAGATGAAACACAAATATCCCTCAGGAGATGAGAAACCAACATGAGAAGGAGTGAGAGGAAGATCACTGGGCCCATGAAATGAACACTAGTGTTAAGCTTCTTGTAGCAGAAATTAAAAGGTTAACAAATGTATGGTATAACATCGAATAACACGAGGCAGTATGTTATCTTACAAATGTTCTTTTTTTTTTTATTACAGTAAATGAGTCACATCCTGCTTGTCCTACATCTCACAGCTGATAGTAAAGTAAACAGTGGACACATTGTTGTGTTTTTATGTTCACTAGCTGCTTTGGTTTGGTTAACCTTTTTTATACAATAAGGATCAAAGGCCGAAATTCCCAAGAAAGCCGAATGTCAATCAATAAGTCACCCTTGAACATCAAAGCCACATTCTCCCTCGTCTCCATTATCCACTGTTCTAGAACACATGAAACATTCTAGAACATCTGGGACCAAGAGGAGAGTCCATTAAACACAATATATGTGACACTCCTTTTCTGGAGGAAAAAGGGAAAATGTCTAGCTTGGTGTACATGTATGTGATACAGTAAAGCCTACTGATGTTTCAACTTTCCAACTTACACACATAAAACATCAGAAAAAAGACCCATGCAGAAAAATGAGCCTGTTTTGCGCATAATATTTAATATTATGCGATTGGATTATCATTTAATCATTGTCCATATACATAGATATTACAAATTTACACACACACACACACACATACACATAAGGGCTGTTCAAGTCAAACCGGGACTTGCAATGAAATTTCTCATGAATGAAACTATAAAACTGACTGACATTTACACAAGACTTTACACACTAACGTGATGAGAGCCACAGTAAGATGTTTGAATCCCGAGTGACGCTGTAGCCTACGGCAGTCAGGGAGCCTAGAAAAAGCTGATTGGCTTGGATGGATGGCACTCCAGCACACTCACGTCAGTGCTAGATCATGGGTGCCTCTAAGCTCACGCCACCGGAAGGAGCAAATAGCACTTTCTTCTGAGTGTGGTACAAGCACTGAGCAAGCAGTTTGAAAAGATGCAGTTGGTTGGCATTATGTGCTTTGGAGGAAACACAATGTGCTAGCCTTCGCTCACCTTGATTGGTGAATGTAGCCTTGATGGGTCTACCCTAATGACAGGTGAGGGAGGAAAATTTGAACATGATTCAAAATACAATTCAACAGTTTTTTTGTTGTTTGTTGTTTTTTTTGGAGCCCGCTGCAGTCGTTCCCACATTCATTGACGGGAAAGCTCGGGGGGAAATAGCCTCCAAAGGCATTTGTTTTTGTAGGTCTGGGAGTAACATACAGTGCCCACCTCATTCCAATCCATTTCCAATTGTTTGGGCCATTAAAGGAGTTCCTGGGAGGCCAGTGTTTGTGAAGCAGGCAGTTTTGGCTCTGGCGTATTGAGAAACCTTTTTACCTTTAGAATATCCAAGCATTGGTGAAATGCTGGGATAAGTGAATTAGTGTAGCAGGGTATTACTGTATATAGAGAAATAAAGGCAGGTTTTAAACTCATAATCTGTGTTCTGTCATTCTGCAATTACAAGTCCCAGTTTGACTTGAATGCCCCTTCTATGTATATATTCACTCACTTAGTGGCCACCCTATGTATACTATGAAAGTACATCAAATATATATTTGTACTATGTATTTTTATATACTCTCCATCATCTTTATTAGGAACCTTTTATCTAATTTATGCATTTATCTAATCAGTCAATAACTGTGATGTGGGATTTCCATCCTGCACATTCAGCAGAACACATTGACTGAACATGACTGATAGTTTAGCCCTAGGTGTTGTTATTATTAGGCATTATTATTAAAATGATTCTAATTTCGTATCGGATGAGTCTCTTTGTCCCTTTCGCTGGATGTTTGGGGGGTAACGGGGCGTATGGAGATCAGAGCTCGAGGGTGTTGATGTACAGCTTGTCGATGAGCAAATTAACTTCTGTCTTCTTCATTATATTATTGCTGACCTGCTAACCCAGAGAACTACACACCAGCTGCCCAACAGGCAGTGCGTATGCATACACACACACACACACACACACACACACACACACACACACACACACACACACACACACACATATACATACACACACATTACCCCCACCTTCTGCACACAGATAAACCAGAATGCTCCATGCACAACAGCTGTCAAACAGACAACACCCCTATTACTGCTTTCACACCCCCACAAGAGAGCAAACACTTGTTTAAAAAAGAAACAATTATGGTGAACCGAATGAGAGAGAAAATGGGTGAAAGTAAGAGAGAGCGCTGGAGAGAGACTCCTTCTTTGGTTTTGCTTTCTTTTTTTTCTCATTTGGGGGAGAGAGTGAGAGAGAATGATAGGGTTAGTGTGGGAGTGGGAAAAGGGTGATGATTTTATCTGGGTGATTGGCCAGCACTTATAAAGCCTGCAGAGAGTGTGATAAGGAATCTCTCTCTCTCTCTCTCTCTCTCTCTCTCTCACTCTCTCTCACTCTCATATATCTCTCTCATATATCAAGATGATAATGAAAACTTTTGTTCTTTCTATCCATCTATCTACAGTGTGTGTGTGTGTGTGTGTGTGTGTGTGTGTGTGTGTGTGTGTGTGTGTGTGTGTGTGTGTGTAATAGAATGTAATGTGTGTCATCCTGACAGTAATATTGTGCATGCTGTAGGTGTGTGTGGTGGTGGGGTGGGGGGATTTAGGGGTGTTAAGGGGGGCCCTCACACCCCCTTTGTTTCCAAAAATCCATCTGCTGGGACATGACAAAGAGAGAACAAACTGAGAGGGAGAAAGCACAGAGATGCGTATGTGTGTGTGTGTGTGAGCAAGGAGGTGCTGTCGAGCGCAGGAGTGAGAGAAACGTGGAATAAGAAGCAGAATAATTAACCATATTTGTGCTTTTGTGTGGACTTTCATATACACATATTTCATTAAACAGCACAAAATCTGTGGGGAGAAGGTCCTAGAGATGGTTAGATTAGTGTGTGTGTGTGTGTGTGTGTGTGTGTGTGTGTGTGTGTGTGTGTGTGTGTGTGTGTGTGTGTGTGTGTGTGTGTGAGAGAGAGAGAGAGAGAGAGAGAGAGATGAGTATTTCTCCTGACTGATTTTTGCAGCTGGTAATGGTCTGGCAGGAGCCCCCTTTCCTTTTGTCTTGCTATCTATCTCTGTCTCTCACTCCCAGTAATCAGTGTATGTGGCACCATGCACGCACTTGATGTAAAATAAACCACTTCAGACACATGCATGAACCCTGACAGACGGTAATAAATACACCACTTCAGACTAACCTAACACTTAGTGCCTTTCAATGAACTGACCACCAGATTCAGTGGTAAGAAATGAGTAAAAGGTTAACAAAGAGAGAGAGAGAGAGAGAGAGAGAGAGAGAGAGAGAGAGAGAGAGAATGAGTTGACCACTTGTGGCATAGCAGCCTGTAGGTGTAGCTGTTGAATACTGATTTAATTGCCACAAGTCTTATCAAGATCCAGATATAATTAACTCATGGTTCAGAAATTGTTTAATCTGAAACCACTTTTAGTAATATGACTTGGAGTTTGTTCATACAATATATAAGGGTTTTTTTTTTGGGGGGGGGGGGGGGGGTGGGGGGGGGGGCC
>JAAGKR010003433.1:0-23897 GCA_011419295.1 Clarias macrocephalus | reverse complement strand
GGCCCGCCGAGCAATTATACCAATCAGCCATAACATTATGACCACCTGCCTAATATTGAGTAGGTCCCCCCTCCCCCCCCCCTTTTTTGTCACCAAAGTGATCCACTGTGTGTCAATTGAGACATTTTCTACCACAACCAGCATTAACCTTTTAAAAGTTAATGCTACAGTACTGCTTCTGTTGGACCAGACTACATGGTCCAGCCTTCGCTCCCCATGTGCATCAGTAAGACTTGGCCAACCATGACCCTGTTGCCAGTTCAATGGTTTTCCTTCCTTGGAATTCTGTTAGTTCCTGACCACTGCAGACCAGGAACATTGCCTCCAGAACTGCAGTTTTGGATTTGGTCTGTCCCATGGTCCATATCAAAGTCACTCAAATCCTTATTTTTGCCCATATTTTCTGCTTCCAACACATCAATTTCAGGATCAAAGATACACTTTGTTATGTCTAATATATCATACCCACTTCCAGTTGCCACTGTAATGAGATATTGAAACTGTAGTTACAGTAAGAATGGAAAATCTTTGGTCATACAGTGAAGTGAAGGCTGGCCCATGTGGTCCGATCCAATAGACTACTGCAGCTCAAATTAAGCAAAAGGTTGTCAGAACACACAGGTCATCACTTTTTTGCTGGCAAAATGTGGGGATTATATCAATATTAAGCCAGTGGCCATAATGTTATAGTTGGTTAGTACATGTTAAGTCTTTATTGGTCAAATAAGTATTACTGCACATTAAAATTCTCCCATATTTTCCCATATTCCTGTGTGTTAGGAAGCAGAGGTAAGAGTGCAGGGTCAGCCATGTTAAGGCACCCCAGAAACAAATAGGGTTTAGGACCTTGCTCAAGGCCCCAACAGCAGCAACTTAGTGCCAACCTTCCAATCAGAACCTCAAGCCTCAACACACTGAGCTACTACTGCCACTCCTACCACTGAATACTGAGGATAGGCCAAAAATAAAGGCAAGATAGTTGATAGATACAAATATTATTTTGGTATGGTGTATATAAACATATTTTAAAATGTCCTTAAGTGCACCAGATCATGTCAAATATAGTCACAGCTCCTACGCAATGTTAAATTTATCTCCAAGTCCTTTAAAAGTACTCTACTAAGTTTTGGCGCTGTTCCATTTTTCTTTCATTATTTTATCCCAATTCTTAAACAGTGTCGGAACCAGACAGGCAACAGGGAAAAGCATCTCAAAAAGCAAAACATTGAACCTATTGGGGATACAGATGAAGATCACATTGGGTTCCACTAGATAGTTGAAAATTTATATTTCTGCTATCTTTAACGGTCTAAAGGAAGAGTTTTATCTGAAGTGTCTTATCTTCTGATGACTTCTCTCATGAAATAAAGAAATTTCTGCTGCCCACCAGATGTATATTTTTTTACATAAACATTAACTGAAGCTCTTGTCTTGCATCTGCATGATAATATGCATTGCTTTTATTTCTGGTTGTGATGGTGGTGGGGATAAGAAGGATGGGAAAAGGAGGAGAATAAGAGTTTATCATTCTTAAAGTAATGTAACAATCATTTCAGTGTTTATACGTTTTTATTTCCTTCCATTCCCTATAGCAGTTACTCAAAGTGCACCGCACTGACAGAAATTGAATGGGCTACACTTGTACCTTCACTTGTAACCATTTATGCATGGAAAATATACAGTAATCCCAAAAATAAATTAATTGTATGGATAGAGGATCTGGCAACCCATATTTTCACTTAGAGGAGCTTTTGCATGCCATCCAGGGCAGATATGGCTAAAAGGCCAGTCATTAAGGAGACTTGCCCAATTGTGCCCCATACAATTATCCTCTTTTTTTCTCCCAGGCGCTGTTTCTCTCACAGTTTTAGGACATTAAGGTCAGTCTCTGCCTCTGTTGTCTTCATTGTAACTAGCACACTAGTGTGTGTGTGTGTGTGTGTGTGTGTGTGTGTGTGTGTGTGTGTGTGTGTGTGTGTGTGTGTGTGTGTGTGTGTGTGTGTGTGTGTGTGTGTGTAGCCTTAGGCCATTACACTGCTGCAATAAGAATAGCAGACCAATTACTCAAGCCCAGATGGGCTGCCTTAGTCCTTTGAGACTAGGGCTATCCTGGTATAACCCTGCTATGCACACAAACACACACAAACATCTCCAGACACACATGTGAATATCCCAGGACGCCCACCTGAGTTCATGCAGAAACTGATCTAAATATCCTATGTTTACAAGGAATTATTTCTACAAAAAGCTCCGCGTAACCTAATAATGGAGTGACATTTAATTCTGATATGGTAACTCATGCGGCTGCTACTCACACACTCAGCCACTCATACAAAAGGAAGCATACTGTATTTGAGCATAACTCATACCCTGATTTCCATAGTGACAGTACAGCAATCAAAATGGCTTCGGAATAATTACAGTACAGATCGAACATGCAGTAAAATGCCAGACAGATGCATAAAGCACACAGACATTCAGTCACAAACACAAACACACCCATTTAGCAGTTTTTCACCTTGGAGAGACAACATTTTTTTTTTTTTTTTAATAAAACTTTGCCAAAGTATGAATTACTGTAATGATCTCAAGAAGCAGCTCGGGCTGCCAAATCATTAACGTCTGAAACTGAAAACTGAGAACGATTTGGGGAAAAATGAGACTATGAAGGTGAGTTTTGTCAAAAGTGGACAGTGTGAATAATCAATATGGGAAGAGTTGTTTTTATTCATCTTTAAATCATATATACAATTACGTACAAGTACAAGTACAGTTTTAGGAATGGACTTTTTTGGTCTGAATGCCAATTATTATGTATCCTTGTTTAATAAATCATGAAGCTAATTCCCAGTTGGATTATTTTCTGCAACAGCGAACTTGTAGCTGACAGCTGCTGAGCCTCTTATTATAAAGCCTAAAATAGTCCACGGTGACAATCTCTCAGCAAACAACAATATTGCCAAAATTAGGTTTCCTGAGATAAGCTAAGTATTCATTTGTCTTACTCGACTGTGCGAATTGGCGCTAAACAATTTCTCTTTTTAATTCAATGGCTTGTGTTTTCTAATTTTGAACTCGGACTATTTAAAACCGCAATTCGACTGATGTGTCAGAGTAACTGGATAACAGCCGCATGGGAGTGGTGAGCTCTTTTCTCCATGCTTTTCAGCCACCATATGCCTCAAGCGAGAAAGTTCTAGATGAATAATGATGAATTCAAATGCAACTATTAAGCATCGACCCATTAATAACATCATTGCGGAATGATAATACAATTAACACAAATGGTTAAGAAAGTAATGGAGGATGCAGTCTTCAGGCATCGGACACAAAACCTTTCCATCATAAAATTTGCAGCTGGTTTAATGATGGATGAACGTGAGGAGAAAAAGTTAGAAAATGAGTGAGATGATTTCATTCAGAGATTCTATGCTGAAATGTCCAAGACAGCAAAGCCAAACAAGAACAGTTCCAGACACACGTCATAGAAACGCACCAGACATATGGTACAGTCCTAATATTCTACACAATTGTTTGCATTCTTCCATGCAATCTGTCCATGCCACCCCCCTCCCACTCCTTCCTTTTACCAGAACACCTGTTTGATTTCCCACTGACAGATTAGCACATTCTCTGCCTGACACACTGACAGAGAAAAAAAGGTGACATGCTTTCATAGAATCCCAGCCCCAATTAAGCTCATCTGTCCATGAGGAAGAATTAATCTACAGATGGATTAAGCGGAAGTCATCCAAATTAAGTTCAGGAAAAGTATGAAGGGGAAATATTGATTGTTATTATTATTATTATTATTATTATTATTATTAAACAGTTCAATATTCAAGGTTTTCAACATTGATTTAAAAAATTTACATTCTGTAACGAGGTGGCCCCATAGCGTGGATAGCACAGTGGCCACGCACCTCAAGGGAACTTTGATTCATCCAGGTACTCTGGTTTCCTCCCACAGTCCAAAGACCTACAGTACAGATTAGGTTAAACAGCGTTCCCAAGTTGCCCATTGTGTGTGTGCGTGTGTGTGCGTGTGTGTGCGTGTGTGTGCGTGTGTGTGTGTGTGTGTGTGCGTGCGTGCGTGTGTGTGTGTGTGTGTGTGTGTGTGTGTGTGTGTGTGCGTGTGTGTGTGTGTGTGTGTGTGTGCGTGTGTGTGTGTGTGTGTGTGTGTGTGCATGTGTGTGCGTGTGTGTGTGTGTGTGCGTGTGCGTGTGTGTGTGTGTGTGTGCCCTGCAATGGATTGGCACCCTGTCCATTGTGCAAATCGCGAAGGACTGCAGCCATTACCCCACTTCATAAATTAAAGCAGCCTGATTTCTCCTATCTGACAAAACACATACTCACTGTATCTGTGAGTAAAAATGTTCATGCTCATGTTCAGTCATGTTTATTTATTAGCTCGTTTTCTAACTGACTCTCTTTTCTTTTTTTTTCTTTTTTTTTTTACAAAAGAAAATTAAAGCATTTAAAGCCATGTAGGAAAATGTAAACACATTAGAGAAATAGTTTAAGGAAAAAAATTATGCAATTTCCCCTTACTCCAAATGTAGTCAATTAACCAAAACATTTAAAACCTAAAGTTTACTTCAGAGCTGTAATGTTGGCTAATGTTGCTCAGAAGTAAGGGAAGCTTATAATTGTTCAAGTAATACCTTTGACTGAGTGATATCGTTTACACATAAAAATTAAAAAGGCCTGGATTCAAATAATAAACTATATCTAAATTAGAAATGCTTTATCGTCTAAATTATTCAAACAAACTATATTATTAACAATATAGATATACACCGATCCACTATAACATTACAAGACAAAACATTACAATACAAAAACATTAAGCCCAATATTGTATAGGTTCCCCTTGTGCTGCCTTGTCAGCTCTACCCATTCAGGCCATGACTCCACAAGACCTGTGGAACCTGGTTGTTGGCAATGGATCTTTTGGGTGCTGTGGGTTGCGGGGTGAGGTCTCCAAGGTTTGGAGTTATTTGTCCAGCTCAATCGGATTGGGATCTGAGGAATTTGGAAGGCTTTCAGCACTCTTGGGCCCTATGCCTGCTGGGCTCCATGCATGGTGAGCTGTGGTACACTGGGCGTGTTAGTACCTTTTTTATTATGGACAGAATTTTTGTTTTTAAAAGTGGTTTGTTCTGCATTGGATTTCTGTGAGATTGGACCAGATGTAAGCTAGGTTTTGGTCCCCATAGGCATGATTGAGCCTTCCGTCACCATTTAAATGGTGTATACTTGAGGATCAGTGTTAATGTGTGTTAAGGTTGTGGCTGATTGGTGTATATCTATATTTAAATGTCAACTGTCATGCGGGAACAACATGGGTATTTTAACAGCCAATCAAATGTTGATAACATTTCTTTCCATTTACTATGGGAGGTAATGATCCAAGGGAAAACCTCTCAAGTGTCAGGTCTAAGACTCCAACTAATGTTTTTTTAATTGATTAATCTGCAGGGTGGGTGAAAGATAACTAGGCATTTAAAAAGTCCATATTTCTAATATAAATTAATTGAAACTAATTGTACTTTTACTTTATTACATAACTAATGTTTGTAAAAATTAGGCACCGGTGGCATTAACCAGTTTTCTCAAACAGTTGGGGATGGAATGCACAGTGTTCTATAGGAAGTCGTTTGGGATATTCATGAGAACCTCCTGAATCCGAGCCTCCAAGTCCTCCAGTGTGTGAGGCTTTGACCTAAACACCTCCTCCTTTGCGTAGCTCCACACAAAAAAGTAACATGGAGTGAGATCTGCATTCATGAGGTCCATGTCATCGCTGCCAATGCCCTGGAAAATGCTGGTTTAACCATGCTAGCACAGTAAGAGCAATATGAGGTGGTGCACCATCCTGCATGACAATAAGGACACCAATGTTCATTAAAAATTAAAATGACATTAAAAATTGCCTAGTTAATTTTCACCCACCCGGTATTAACTATTTTTCAAATTAATCATTTAATCTGATCTTTAACCTATCAAACCATTTCTGATTAGTTAATTAATCCTTGCCAATAAATAATAACCATAAATTTAACCATTAATCTTTTGTCATTTCATTCAAGCATTCGTTTCAGACAAACTCTTTGTTGCTAATGTCAACTGTATTTCTGTCAAAAGTATTCATCACTTCACATGAAATCGATGAATGAGAATCTTTCAAACTTTATCTTTTACCCAATGATGCAATGCATCACAAAAGTTAAGATTAGGATTGGTGGTGGCGGCACGGTCGATCAGACAGACAGACCTTCACTCGCAGCATCCTGAGTGCTTGTCTTTCTGTGTTGATTGTAGCTGAAAAGCAATTGTTAAATTCATAACAATCAATAAAGTAAACGTTGACTCACATATCCTGTCTGTCTCCATCCATTCTTGCCAAAAATGCTATACTGCCCTAAATGCGTTGAGTATTATTTACTTCAGTATCTAGTGCCAACTGTAAACCGGAAACACATTTGTATTCTTTAGCTACAAAAGGTTGCTTACCCTGACCCTGACTAATAGAAATCCATGTTGGTAAGTTTAAGAAGTCTATGTGCTGGACAATGGTAGGGAATCTTCCATTGAGTTCTTGTCTGAAACTTAACAGATAATAAAACAGTGACTACTCCCAGGCACTGACATCAACCAGCAATCGAACAGCAAAACTCACTGTGTACTACTGTAGTAATTAGATTTCTAGAAATACCACAATCTGACAATCAGGTTTCAGCATTTCAGGATAAAGTTCATGTGTTGTCATAATTAAGGATGACCATAAAAAGCCGCTGCAGATTTAAATGTCAATCGTGCTGGCTACAAATTAAGATGTTGTGAACCCAACAACTGGAAGCAGATATAAAGATTCAGCTCAGAAAGATACACATTCACAATCTACAGGACACCTACTGTGCATCTACACTGTAAAGCCGAATAAGTTGGCAAAACTCAAAAAAATTTAGGTAATCAGTTACTTCAAATTTTTAAATAATGATGTTTCCGATTTTAAATGCACAGATACTACTGTATCAGGTTTTGAGTACTCATTCATGTTAATCATTCTTTACTTGCATTATTGAGTAGCCCACCTCATACTATTTAGTAGCAATTATATATTTTTTTTTTAGTTGTTGCAATTCAAATAAATTGTTGTTGGTCTTTCGGCTTCTCCCGGCAATGGGTCACCACAGCAGACAATCCGGTCCGCACGCAAGCTTGGCACAGGTTTTACGCCAGATGCCCTTCCTGACACAACACTTACATTTTATCTGGGCTTGGGACAGGCACTTCATCCAGCTGTTGGGAATCGAACCCGGGCCTTTCACATGGCAGACGAAACACCTACCACTGAACCACCAGTGCCCTATTGCCCTATTAATAACGTCAGAAACAAAATCGCTAGTCTGAAAAGATTTTTAAGTTGGTGGAACTTTAAGGTGACAGTTACTGTTACTTAAGTACTTACATTTACTTAAAATATCAGATTTGTTCAGCTAACTTGAAAAGTGTCATTTCAACAAACTCTTGTGATGAGCTCTAAATACTCAAGGTCTATTAATTTGAACTAATTGTAACTATTTAAGTTAACAGTACTCAGTATGTTTAATTACTTTGAGCATTAGGGTTTACAGTGTACTGGTTGTCTCTCCTGGTTGGTCATATAAAATATTTGGTTGTACAGCTTCACAGACAGGCTGTGTAACAGGTGTTTATTAATCTAGACCTCACAGGAAGTCATGCCCATGCCAGCCTTGTAGGAGCACTCAGGCAGAAGGCCAATATGGTAGAAAAACAGTGTCTGGCGCTTCACTTCCCCCACTAGTCAGGATGCTCTTTTGTCACCAATAGCAACCATGTGCTACTTCACTATTAATGTACATTAATATACTGTAAAACTAAGAATACAAAAAGACATTAGTTCTACTGTAAGGAGATCACAGGCTCAAATGCACCATGGCAGGAGTAAAATGGGTCATGTTCTCTGGATGTGAGGGACGGCATTACTGGTGAGCTCATGTATACAGAAAAGGGCAGAGGGCACTTTTCTCCGAATGTGTTCCGCTACATAGGGATGCAGCATGAATAGCAGTTCATAAAATGGCAGAGCTTTGCTTCACCTTACCCGTTGGATAACAGTCAGTGATAGAGAAAAGCTGACAGGTAGGAATTAACAGGTTGCCAAAAAAAAAAAATAGGTGGAAGGGGAGCTGAGAGGTTGAATGCTCATAAGATTTTATGTGACACCATAAACGTTGAGTGTATCTAAACCGTGATGCAAAATTAGTTTCTTTTGCTAATGGTTCATCTCTAGACAGGCAGTCATCATACATAACAATATCCCTGCACAACAAATCAGCCTGAAAACTATTGTTGATATCTAGATAGCCCTGCTATTGTGTGTTTGTGCATGTAAGTGTGCAATGCAGTCTCTGAAAGGAAGCTTTTTGCTCCCAGCATTTTTCAATTTTTCAGCTGTGTGGCTGTTGTGCATCAGTTGGTTTGAATGGGGTACGGGCTACATTATTTATACAACCCAAAGGACCAAAGACTTCCAGGCTTCCAGACTTAACACGCAACCACTTTCTCTCACTTCAGCAATGGATGGCTTTAATCCAAACCTCACTGTTCCCTGAGAAATACTATTGTCCTGTGTGAATAAGTTCACTCACAATGGCACCCAAAACTGCTGATTGCATTCATTTGTAGAACAATTGTCACAAGTCCCAGTTACTCAAATATGATCACACATTAAATTAAATTGCAGTGAATGCATTTTTAAAGTCGTGATTTTTTTTTTTTTGACCCTAGAAGTAAAAGAGGCAAGTGTACAGTAGGTATGTATATATGATGATTTAGGATCATATATACAGTACAACACCGATCAGCCATAACATTGACACAACATGACATTAATGTATTAACATTGATTAATAATTATATACCAGTTTGAAAGACAGGATCATAGACACCCAAGACTCACCCATGCCTGTGGGGACCAAAGGCCAGTCCATCCTGTCCAATCCCACAGAGCAGCTAATGCAGAACAACTCACATCCCAATCTAATTGTACACCCATGAGATGCACTGGACAAACAATTCTGATCCAGAGAGGTCTCACCACGCAGCACACAGCATCCAAAGGGTCTGCAGAAAAAGTACCAATGACAGATACCACAGCACACCCTCAGAGGTCTTTTGGAGTTATGATTGTGGGACCAAAGCTGCCCAGGCCACACAAGGGGAACAAACAAAAGAAACCAGACTACCTAAAGAAAACCCATTAAGCATAGCATGTGCTTTATGTACACAGAAGGCAGCAGGTAAACCCCTAATCGTATATATATATGCGGTATGTAAATGCAAACCACTAAGCCACTGTACTGCCATATACTGTATATGCCCTCATAGGTTGTTGTTTTTTTTTTTGTTGTTTGTTTGTTTTTTTCTGAGAATGTGAACATGTGAACTGTGGTCTGTTTTAGACACTGATTTGTGCTTATCCAATTCTAAGTTCAATTGCAACAAGTAGACTCAAAGACGATTAAAAGCCCACGGGATGCACATGACACCTTTTTCTGAATAAGAGATTTCAGTTTTTGATTTGTATAATTTTTTTTTTTTTATCTCACAAAAAAACTTTTTTACTTTGTCATTACTGGCAATTGTGTGTTGATCAATAAGTAAAAGTATTGTAAGTAAGTAAGTAAGTAATAGAGTTTTAATATTTTCTGACTTCACTGTATATGTTATGTATATATTTGATTCAAGTATTGAATTTGCATTTGGTTGCTGTTCATGAGATCTCTGAATATGCCATTTAAAGCAGTACAGATGAAAGTCAAGGAGGACATCATTACTGTAGCTTATACAAACAAAACAGTCCTATCAGAGGGACAGAAGCTTTACGTTTCGTTTGTTGGTTTGTTAGGATGCATGCCTTCCTTGTATCCTAAGAAATGGTGGTACCAGTCAAGCAGTGTTAGAGGATTAAAAGGAATGTGTTGCAGTGCAGACAGTAAAATACAGTAAATGCTTTGAGGTAGTTTGTAGCTGGCCATTTTCTGGCTTTGTAGGCATACACCAGTGTTTTAAATCTGATGCGGGCAGCTATAGAAAGCCAATGTGGGGAGCGATGTAATGGTGGTATGAGAGACATTAGGAAAACTGAAAACAAGTCATGCATTCTGGATCAAATGACAAACAAAGGCAGACCTGCCAGGAGCAAGCTGCAGTACTTCTGTCTTGAAATGACCAGGGACTGAACAAGCACCTGTGGCCTGTGAATCTATTATACATATAATATTATATAAAGTACATTCTTTTAAAAAAGGGAATGCACTAGTGAGCTCAGCAACACCAAGAGGCCTGGAAGACCACAAATGGCAAATAAATTGGATCATCATACACTTGTTCTTTTGCTGAAGGAAAAAAAGCAGAACATCCAGCCATCACGAACATTATGGAGGACGGCGATACAGTATATCCATCAAAGTCTACAATAAAGAGATGCATTCGTGAATATACAGGTTTTTCTTAAGATGCAATCCTCTGGTAATACTCAAAAAAGAAAGCCCAGATTAGAAGAAAAAAAAAAACATCTAAAAAGCATGCTCAGTTTAACTGGAGAAGTAATAAAACGGAGAAGGAAAGAAGTAGCAGGGTGAACTTTGAAGTGTATGGAGTTATCCTTTCTGCAAAACAAATAGGACAGCAATTCACAGTACAGTTGGACAATGGCCAAAAGAAATACAGTGAAAGCCACCAAGAGCTTCTTAAGGCAAATAAATGGAATTTTGATGAAGGGCCAAGGAAGAACAGCCCACAAAACACTGCAACTAAAGATGGTTGCAAGAAAAAGCCTGGAAAAGCATCTCAAGGGAGGAAACCTAGCATTTGCTGATGTCCATCGATTCCAGACTTGGGGGCATTGATTGCAAAGTTTTCACATCCAAATATTGAAAAAATAATCCTAATATTCGTAATGATGTCAGGTCACCCTATTATCTTCTAGCCTGTAAAACTGGCTGTATTTCCTTAACAATTAATGCAGTATTTTTTATTAAACACTTCAATCTTATCTTGATTGTTTTAATTTAAATCTATTGTGGTGTAAAAAACTAAAATATGAAAGATTGTCACTGTCCAAGCGCTTATAGACCTTACTACATAAACCCATCAGACAGTAAAGGTGACTCTGAGCATGATATAAAGCTTGTAGGGTGCGCCCCGCCTCTGAAAGTCATGCCGATCATAATGATGTGCCGCGTTCATCTGGTTCTGGTCCAAATGGACCTTCTCCATTCAATGATTATTGAAAATCACCCAGTGTCCCTTCCAAATGCCCAGCTCTAGGAATAAATTAGGAAACACAAGAGAAGAGACAAAGGGATGAAAAGAGATGACAGAGAAATGGTGGCCCTTCTAGGCTTCCTGTCACCTTTTTGAGCTGAGTGGATTGATTTCTGTAAAGGGCAGAATGTATGTATGGTCACTATAGAATGCAACAAATGAGGTCCACAAAGTGAGTTTATATTTATATATAATCACAGATTAGCACCAAAAAAACAAAAAACAAAAACAAAAAAAAGGATATTTGAAATTAGTAGGAACCTCAAATGTGTTGATTTAAAACAAACAGAAAAGATCCTAAAGTTACCAAATATTACCCAGCTCCTGCTCATGTGTATCGCTTACATCCAGAGATTAAAGAAAACCTAGATGTTGTATTACCCACTCTGGCTAGAAGTGATGGAGATGTTTGCTCTATATGATGAATCAAAGTAGTCAATACAACTGCAACACTTTAACTCCCAAATTGCTTTTTTCAAAACTGCCAACACTGTTGGCCTATCTGTCATTTAAAATGTCCAATAAAAACTTACCCTACACCAATCAGTTGTTACATTAAAACCACCTGCTTAATACTGTGTACAGTATGTCCCTTGTACTGAGAGATATGGGCTCCACAAGACCGCTGAAAGTGTGCTGTGGTGTCTGGCACCAATATTTTAGCAACAATATTTTAAGTCCTGTAAGTTGCAAGGTGGAGCCTCCATAGATTTTACTTGTTTGTCCAGCACATCTCACAGATGCTTAATCAGATAGAGATCTTGGGAATCTAAAAGGACAGATTAACATCTTGAACTCTTTGGCATGTTCCTTAAACCAACCTGATGAATTCTTTGCAGTGTGGCAGAGTACATTATCCTGCCTTTATTGAATACTGGCTCAATGACGGGATATACTTGGTCTGCACCTTTTTTAGGTAGGTCATACATGTCAAAGTTAACTTAACATAGTTTTTTTTTACCAGAACATTGCCCAGAGCATCACACTGCCTGTGCCGGCTTGACTTTTTCTCATAGTGCACCCTGGTGCCATCTCTTTCCCAAGTAAGCCATCCAGATAGCCATCCATAAGATGTAAAAATAATAATAATAATAATAATAATAACAACTTCCATTTCTCCATCGTCCAGTTCTGGTGCTCACGTGGCCACATGGTAGTTTACAGGGGTCACCACAGGCATTCTGATAGTACTAAACAGCACTATACTGAGCAACCTGAGATGCACTGTGTGTTCTAACGCTGTTCTATGATAACTAGCATTTAACTTTGTCAGGCAGTTGAGCTACATGGCTCTTTTGTGGGACCAGATTGGCTAGTCTTCACTCCCCACATGCATCAATACGTGGGAACCCATGACTGTGTCACCACTTAACCAGTTGTCCTTTCTTGGACCATTTTGTAGATTGGAAGATTCATGTCTATTCACCTATTCATTATTCCGCTTTAGAATATCAGGTCTGTCAATAAGTTCTGGGGAGGAATCCCAAATAGCGTTAAATTGAAAGCTAGGGCAGAAGGGCGTGCATTCCAATGTCAAATAGACAAAGTAGTGCCCTTGATTATCAGGTGGTATCACTTGGTTAGTGATTTGGAATTCAACCCTGTGATAGGAGATTTGTAGCTGTAAATAAAAGAACACGGATGATTTAAAGGCATTTCAGAACACCGTAGAAGCAATTATTAATGGGTTATTAGGTATTGTGTATTTTATTACTTATTGAGTATTTTTGTTATTGTTGTTGTTTTAAGATGACATCGTTTTATCGTGTATTTTATTTTTGCTATCAGGGGCTTATGTAACTGGTTTTAAATGTGATTTTAGGCAGACAGTTACTCTCTGCTCAGTATGTCGGACTGAACAGACCTAATTTTACCAGTGGTGGGACCGACAGTTATTGCAATAAATAGTTATTAGAACACCTGTGGCACAGAGTGATTCATATAGTTGAACATCCCAGTAGTGTTACCATCCATTATCACCACTCATGGAATACCTCATTTGGTCATTTGGAACTATTTGTTGTATAATAATAATAAAAAGTCACAATATATACAGAAAGCTTTGTGTAGAAAAATACTGTTACATCAACATTTTCATCACAGATAACAAAAAATTGTCAGGCTAGTCACATCCACATCCAATTGCAAAAATAATCGTATTGACCTTCATATGTATTATCATATATTAAGAACATTTGCCAGGAACTGGGGTCTGGAGTTTAAAGCTTAATACTATCAAAACAGCAATAAACTTAGTCTCTTTGTGTATAATGTAATATATTTGATGTATTTAAAGATGCATTCACCATATTTAAAAATGTTTTATCGTGTAAGCCCTCTTAAAGGTGAATATTGTTAAAAGGAATAATGGCATGGGCATGATTATGGGGAACTATAATTTTCCTGTCACATATTGGTGATTGTTGTTATACAGTATATTCTGTTTTGTCCAATTTTCTATCATTCCTAGTTATCTAATTGTCTTTATGTTGTCAAAGAAACCTGCACAGTCTACAAGCACCGAGCCATAAGCCCACACACAACAGAAAAATCTGCTGCACTTATGACACACTATGACAGTGAACTCCCAGTATGCCTCTTTGAAAGAAAAACTGAACAAAAGGCATTCTTACAGTGATAGCAATGCAAACTAACTTCGGTACCTGCTCATAATTCAGGTCAGACACACCCCCGGCCTGCTAAATGTGTCTAAGCGAGATGAAATTGATGAGAAAAGTATGCTGGTCAGCAGAAAGTGAATGGGGTTATGCTACACTAATTCACTTCCCTATCGCTTCTCTAATGTAGCATTCTCCAGATGTGCATGTCCTCAAGGTTGTCGCTACCTGCTAATAAAGCATGATTAGCATTCAGGCTGCTTCAGGCAAATGGCTAAGGAGGATTTTTTTTTTTTTTTTTTTTATGCTAGCGGAAACATGCTTGCACAGTTAGGGTGCGCATTATAAAAGTGCACTGATGTGATTACAGACTAGAAAAAAAAAAGGTTAGACTTGCAACACTGCAAAGCATAAGTGCTTCTTTGATGATAAGCTTTCTTTGTGGAGGTTAGGTATTCTAGCTTGCTGGATGTTCATGCACAACCTATCTGCTTCACCAAACACACTCCAAAAACAAAATCTGCAAGGACTTATTCAGCCATCACCTTTGCAGTGTAACATATTGTAATCTTTTAGAAAAACGGATGAAATATGACCATCCAGCTGCTGACTTCCTCTGTTTCTCCATCACAATTCCTCCATCCTGTCTCTAATCGCCCTCACTGGGAACACAGTTAAGCATAGACAGAAGACTGATGGTCTGTTCTATTTGTCTCACACACACACACATACTTACACAGACATGAACTCAACACAAACACACGTAGGTCAGCAGGCTTCTGGCTACTTAAGGGACTAATTATGGAATGTGCCACACAACCGTAATGGAAGTAGTATGTTTTATTTAAGTACTGCAATGCAAGCAGTAGGAAGCAAGCTCTTACAGGTCCTGTACTCCCTGATGATGTGGGTTAAAGTTCATGGAACCTCTGACAAGCCATAACATTAGATCATTACTCATCTCACTTTTATTTATTCTGTAATGTTAAAGCACTGCACCTCATGAAGTTTGTCTTTAAAGTCGGTTTTTTTCATGCAGATAAAAAGAAAAAAGATTAGCAATAAAACATCCAGTTTTTTTTTTTTTGTGAGGAAAATATAAAACATTTTAAGATGTTGCAGTACCTTAATAGGAAAGGTATTTCATGCTGGTATATTTTCTAATACTTTAGTTCACTCACTAACCGCTGTTCAGTAACACCAAGTTGATCCTTGTGTCTTCCGATGTTGTAGCAGTAAATGAGTTGTTTAACCTGGATTTTAAGTGGAGTCAACCAGGGTAATATCTGTACCACTTGAAAAATATATATATATACAGCAATAACTTTGATGATAACCAAATGTTATTTTCACTAATATATGAAATAAAATTTGGATCCCATAGTTATAGTGCTGTAGTCTGCATGTTCTCCCTGTTCTTGGTGGATTTCCTCCAGGTACTCCGGTTTCCTCCCACAGTCAAAAGACTAAAGATCAAGGCTAATTAATGTGGCAAAATTGCCCGTAGTGTGTAAATGAGCGTGTGAGTGTGTGTATGTGTATGTGTGTGTGCCCTGCGATGGATTGGCACCGCGTGTACCACGCCTTGTGCCCTGGGATAGGCTCCAGCACCCCTTCCCCCTCCACCCCAGCAACCCGTATACAGGATAAAGCTGTACAGACGATTAGGTAAAATCAACTCAGAAGGAAAATTATAGCCAATATTGATGTCCCTTACTAAACACTTGGCAGCCATCAACAAGCTTCTGGCAGATTCCTGGTTGGACATTTGACCATTTTTCTTAGGAGAATTGTTAGCGTGTAGCCCTTAAAACTCAGAGCATATTAGCCATTTTTTATTTTGCTGTTTTTTAATAAGCATATATATAGGGCTGAGGATTGTACAGTACAGAATGACATATACTTTTTTTTTTCAGCAAGATTTTTTTGTTTGTTTTTTAATGGATCACAGAGGCAATGAAATAGCACAGTTACACATGATCACATGTTTTTATGGTGGCTTTTCAGTTGTTTCTATGACCAAAAAATAATGATAATATGCTCATTTTGAGAGTTCTACATTTTGCAATGTCATTCATATATACTGGTAGTGGCAAAAATGTACCTGATATAAATGTTTCATGTCTGAAGTCTACCTGTTAACACAAACTGGCAAGGTTTCCATATAAGCACATTTTTTTTCATTATCATTGACCTATGTTGTGTTGCCGCTTGACTTTTAATGTTTAAATACATTTCTCATTTTTTTTGCACTGGCCTCACTTTGTCATTGTCTTGTTGGAACACTCGGTTTGTCAAAGTTTCAAGCATTTAGGTGAATTGAATATTTGCTGATGACCTCTCAGGTAGTCTTCCTTCTTCATTATTCTATTCAATGCACCATTTCCCCTGACAGCAAAACAGCCCCGAAGCATGATGCTTCCACCACCACTCTTAACAATTGGTACAGAGTTATTGTGTTCTTGGCATTGAATGCCTCAGAATTACTCTTCCAATCATTCCTCTAGTCAAAACTGTCCTCCAGAAGACTTTTTCTTCATCTACATGGTCAGCTGCAAACATTTGAAGGTGTTACTTTTGGAGCAGGTGCTTCTTTCTTGGATGGGAGCCTTTCAGTCAATGGCGATTTAAATGTGCATGACTGCAGCCATTGACACTGGTGTTCTAGCAGCTTTGGTAAACTGGAATGTATCTTGGAATCTCCAGGTTAAAATTAATTCTGTACTGTACTGTGTGTTGGTCAATCCGGTGAGTGCTGTCAAACCAACCAATTTTATGTTGGCACAAAGACACTACACTGTAAAAAAAAAAAAAAAAAAAAAGTCAATTTTACGGTAAAAAATGGCAGCTGTGGTTACCAGAATTTTACCGTAAAATTTACCAGATTTTTTTACCGTGTACAAATCAATCATGATCACAAACAGAAAGCTTTGAACTTGGCCAATAAAAAAAACATTTATAATTTCTTTACTGCTTTAATAGTCTAACCTACAAGCTAGTTGTAGATCTCAAGACCACTGTGTGTCCTCTTGTCAGAGATAAGCATGATAATAGTTTAATGTAGTCTAAGCTCTATTGTTATACCTTTTTTATTCTAAATATGATGCAATGTGTCATAAGGCAGTACTGTATAGTTAAATTGACTGCCAAGCTGTATAGATCACTACAAAAAATGTGTGCTAAGATTTAAAGTAAGTCTTATGACAGCTTCCTGGAATTGCACACAAGGATTAATTAGACATTGTGCCTTCAAACAGGCTGTTGAGGGTCCTGATATCCAAGTTTAGGAAATATTACTTATTGCGTAAATACTGTAAGTATGAGGGGACGCTGTTTAGAGAGCTAGTTATATGTGTGAAGAACTACTATGCAATACAGGGTAAAGATGCAATAGTTGCAATGTATTGTGCAATAATGCTGTCCTATGTGGATATACAATAATTTATGTGTAGTTGTGAGGGTTTTCTAGATTTCTGCGTATTTGTGTAACACTGGTTTTGTGAAACAAAGAAATTTGTCAAAGAGTTTCAATAGCCATTTATTACTATAAATATTAAACAGTCTGCGGATTATAGTTGTTTTTTGTTTTGTTTTTTTCAAAAATGAATTGATCCAAAGTATTGACTGGCATTGTCTTGTAGCTAAATCTCAATAGGATACAAAGGATTCTGAGTTCACAGTTTCTAAGTGCACACTTGTCTATATGACAATAATCTTTGGAAGAGTAAAACAAAAGGATTATGAGGATTATTATTTTATTCCTCTTACAGCACAGAAATTTTGTTTCTTGTTGTTGTTTAAAAATTGTAAACAATTAACCCTGTTTGAAATGAAAATCTTTTAGAAATTCCAAATAAATACTTCCTTACATAAAGCTTTAATATATCAGTCACTGGGTACATACATTGCACAATGTGCACAGTGTGTTTGTTAAATAACAACACATGTTATTCTAATTATTATTAGATTATGTGATGCAGTCGCCGTACAATTTCCTGCAAATGCTATAGTTACTATGGAAACGAAGTATTAATATAAAGCTGTGATTTGCATTGCAGCCAGGGCTACTATAAGAGCCCTGCTGTTATTTTTTTTTTAATTATAGTTTCCTTCTTCTGACCAATCAGAATTGAAAATTCTGTAGCAGTATGAACCTACTGTATATTAGATCAAATTGAAATATAGAGAAAAGTTTTTTATTGTGGTGTTTACGTCTGGGTATCGAGCTTATTAATTCAAATGTTATGTAGGTATAGATGATGTGGATCATAGTACACCTCATTAAGCAGAACTCTATCCTCACCATGCTTCTCCAGAGACAATTATCCAGTAAAATTGAAAAATAGTTGGTTCTTGCTGAAAGGCTATCCCCAAGCACAATTGGACCAATCTGGGCTTTTGACAACATGATGGAGTAATAATGAGCTCAAAACAAAGACTTTACACATTCTCTTCCCCTCCCCTTTTGTGTCGCACCATAAGCAGATCCCATATGTGGTACTGTAAACCTTCACAGTTTAAAGGTTCCCGGGGGAAGACTACTGACCTTTACTGAACCTGTGCAGCACAACAGAAGGTGGAAACATTTACACATATAAACTAAACTAACTGCACAATACAAACACAGAACAATGAGCAAGGTTGTCGATACCAACAATAGGATGAGCTGTTAAATCTGGAGTAACCACGGCATACAGCATATAACATCCTCATCATTCTTCGAGCTCGACACTCTCTATAACCCCATATATTTAACACATATTCGTGTTTACGTATTTCTTTTTATTATGATATATTGCTGAAGTAGTAAAGAACGTTTGCTGTAATGACATTACATGACCAAGGCATCAATAAATTTGTCAGTGTTGTCCAGGAAAGCTCAGGCTGACTGCTTCTCAGACTCGAATGCACTCAGCAATGTGAAGATGCGATTGTGCTATGTGATATTATCATTTCTACAGTATAGTAAATGTCAATTATCAGTCATGCAGAATAAATGCCATCATATGAAGACTTTATGGAAGATACAGCTTGTGTATTCAGATTGTTGGCAGCATCTGTTCTCTTTTTATATGAAGATTAAAATCAAGTAGGGTTTTTTTTGTTGTTGTTTTTTTTTTTTTTTTTTTTTTTTTGCAAGTTTGTTCATTTTGCATAGAATTGGGGGAGGGGGATTGTTTTTTTCCAGTACCATGGTGCAACCCAGAATATGACAGGAGCACAGGAGGATGTACTGGTAGCTTTCCGTGCAAGAGATGAGCAAAATTGCAAAATGTACAAGGTTACACATTTATAAATAGCAGAAACATAAATAAATGTGCAGAAAGTAAATTGTGCAAAACTGTTCTGGCAACATAATAAACATCTGAAAGTACAGGACATGGTGCGTGACAGTGTAGATGCAAAAAAACAAAATGTTCAGCTCAGTTCAATTTGTAATTAGTTAACAGCATCCTTATTCTTCTATATACTTTCAACTCTTGTTACGTCAGAGTTAATGAATAGAAAGAGGAAAATTGCATTTATATTGACTCCGAGCTTGACTGAGTCCCATAGATTGTCTAGAAAGCGTCAGGTTGTGTTAGTGTTGTGTAGGTGTTGGATGGTCGAAGCAGATGGGCCTCGCAGCAGCATTTTTCAGGGGGACCCCTCGCCCCTCGACAGGGCCGCTGCAGTCCCACATGAGCAGCGAGAGGAGAGCCAGGTGGCCTCGGCCCCTTGGACCAGCTGCGAGAGTGATGGGCCATCTGACATTCAGGGAGAAAATGATACACTTTCCACACCGCACACTTTGCATGTCAATACATCCACGGCACAATAAAATGCACAGACAGAAGAAGGGAGGCCAATCAAGGAATGGAGCTAATTATCGTGACAGTCTGCTCTTTTTTTTAGCTGTTTTTCATCGGAGCACAATCGAGCACTCGAGACAGAGCACAGTGCCAAGAGGATAATGAGATAACAGGCCCATAATGTAAATGAACAATATCTGCACTAAACTGATATAAAGCAATGGCCTGTGTGCTGCATGCTGAAAAAAAGCATCAATTCTTTCAAACAAAAAAAAATCCTTACAGGTTCATACGACACAATATACAATTGGTAATGAAATTTCTTCTTTAATTAAATGGATTTAACTGATATCTGGTTTATGGTGTTCAGTACAATGGCAGTCACACTGATTGTGTTACGAAGGTGAGGGAGTTGTTGTGGCATGGCAGACAGACTTTTTTTTTTTTCGGCTTGTTAACTGCTTAGCAGCAGTGATTCCAGGAGAGGCCCTGGGAAGTCTCGTGGGATCCTGACTACAGTGCAAATGTTGCATCTCCATGACCTTTTCACCTTTAGATTAGCATGGGTTTCGGGGTCTTATTTTAAAAGCCCCGTATTAGGGTTAGTCAAGCATTTCCGAATGACCAGAAGCCAGGGTCAGCAGCTGACATCAACTCCACCCCCCATCACTCTCTCATGGAGTCTCATCCACCTGCTATTGAGATGAGAATGCATGTGGATAAAAACACATTGGGAGCGTTCAACCTAACAGAAATGACCAGATCAGATTAGGGGACGCTCTGCTGTCATTAATTGCTTCCAGCATGAAAGTCCAATGGCAACAGGTTAATGCTTATATACATTTTTCTTTCTTATAGTGTGTCTGTCACACCCCTACTTTCACCCCCATCTCCCATGAGTCAGTACAGTCCCATGTGCCCATGTGGATGGGAAGAGGAAGCAGAACAGCTGTGAACCGGACACTCATGAGCAGAGAGGCAAGTTCCCATCAATACGTCGTCTGCAGGAACAGCAGTCAGAGCTATATCATTTTATTGCCTAATGGGGTCAACAAGTGACAGAGGGTAGGGATTAAAACCCCAGTTTCTCTCTCTCTCTCTCTCTCTCTCTCTCGCTCTCTCTTTAACTCACATACACACACACACACACACACACATTTTCATACCTGCCTAAGCATCTGTAAGTCACACTGCTTTTAAAATTGCCATATCATGCTCTTTTGATCACACCAGCATCTTCAGTTTGAAAGAGAGAATACTAAAGCCTCATAAACTTCAACACACTTGTGGTTTCGCTTCAACAGGAAGAAATCTGCAACTTCAGTGATCATATTTAGGGGGGAAACAAGCACATTTAACATAGCTGTGAATAGAGTTATTGTAAACCTGACCTTTTTTCTGTTGTTAAAACCTACTGTAGAAAGATTACATTCAAAATATAATGAGTCAGATGAACAGACCATAGTGATTGTTTGTTGCCACCTAGTGGTAGACATAATGCATTTTCTCCCTTGTTTCAAGCACAATGATCTTAATATTCAGAAGTAGTAAATATTAATAATAATAATAATAATAATAATAATAATAATAATAATAATAATAATAATAATAATAATAAAGAAACAAACTTTAAAGGGTTTCCCCAGAGGGACAAACAAAATACTTCTTAAGAGATTAGTTACAATCATGACATTTATTAAAGATTCAAAGGAAAACTCTAAACACTTACAAAAAGATGTCAGACTGAAATCATTCCATACCATACCATTTATATCCAGGGTTATTTTAGAGTCATGCTACTTTACACATTTCAAATTCCAATCTGGAGGAATCATTTTAGCATTTTAAGTTGGAGTCGAAGGGAATTTTCTGTTACAGCTCAGGACTACATCAAAGACCATATGGAAAATGAGTTCTTGCAGGAATACTTTGATAATGGTGATGGTGGTGGTGGTGGTGGTGGTGGTGACTTCATCACCATTGATGAAGCAGGCGTCTGCACACACGAGGCCTAGTTCCAGTCAGGAAATGAATCAGGAATTTAGATGCCGACCTTAGCAGCAAATTTGACAACAGGGAAATTCTGAGGTCTGTACATCAGTAACTTTGTTGTGGCTTTAATAATTATTTCAAACTTTCTATAATTGTGATTGCAAGATGATTGCTGTTTTTGTGTTTTTCACACATTTTAACAATTAGGGGCTTAAATGTTATTAATTTAATAAATGGTCAACCTAAAGGACTTTTATCAACAAAACCTGTGAAGTCTCATATTATAGAACATTAGTATAAATACATACATTATAAAGCAGTGGAACATTTTTAAGCTAAAAACTTAAACCTAACATTATGTGTTGTTTAGTTTACAAACTGAATTAATGTGCTTTTATACATTAATTCATACAAGGGCAGCATTGAGATGCAGGGGTTAGTGTTGCTGCCACGTGTCTTGCCCAGGATTAAAAGGTTACTGAAGATGAATGAGTTAATATATATTAAAAGCAAATGCAAAATTTAAGTCCATTCAACCAAGAATGATGCACTGTAGTACCGGATTGTGTACTGTTCAATAATGTATTGCTCTCACTCTACAGCTGGCGTGTACACAATCTAATATACCTTGTATTTATATTATTACACTGTTGTTATTTATCATTCATTTCTAAATGACATGTTTCTTATGCAAACTTATACAAAATGATCACGTGCACTTGTTGTTGCAGATATCCCCTGACTTAAACAGATGATAAATGCTGACCAGGGGAAACATAATGAATGATCCCACCAGAGAGCCGGCCTGTACTGCAGCTCCACACCACACGAGGGCGTTGTGACTCCGGTCCCTTAGAATGACTCCCACCATCACCTTTACGTAGGACAGAAGGCCAGTGAACAGAATCCATGACAGGACCTAGGACACATTTAAGAATGTTTGTATAGTATTATAATATTGGATAAGATTTGTAAAGAACAGTGAATACCAGATGACAGGGACAAGGTAATCATAATATGTGTACAGGAAGTTGATTTCTTTCGGCTGCTCCTGTCAAGAGGTTGCTACAGCGTACCATCCAATCCGCACACAACCCTGTCTGACACAACCCTCCCATTTTTCTAACCGGACTTACGGTAGGACCGGCACTGCATGCAGTGGCTGGGTAGTGTGGGGTGTGGCAACCAGATCCCAGATCCCAGATCCTCAGATCCCCAAATCAACAGCCTAGAGTCTTATCACCTGAGCCACATACTTGAATATGTGTACAAGAAGTAAATTTAAAAGAAATTACACCAGTAAGCTACAACATTAAAACCACCTACCTAATATTGTGTAGGTAGCACTTATGACACCAAAATACCTCTAATCCCTCATGGAATAGATTAACTTTTTCTGCAATTTCTGCTATAGTAACTCTTCTGTGAGATCAGAGCTGGAACGCACATTTAGGAATCTAGGAATCTTGGGCACAAATGATTCCTACTACTTCCCCTACATTGCTGTTTTGCCTTCATTAGACCACATTTGAAAGATACTAACCACTGAATACTGTGAACATCCCAGTTGCCATTGTGAAGATGCTCTGACAGAGTTGTCTAGATATCACACTTTGGCCCTTGTTAAAGTAGCCCAGTTTCTTACACTTGCCAGTTTTTTCCTGCTTCTAGAACTGAATGCTCACTAGTTACCTAATATATCCTACCCAGTGACATTTGCCATTGTTACATCATTGTTATTCGTGCAGCCTCTCAGCTGATTTTATGTTATGGTCGATCAATGTATAATGAATTCGAATATCACAGGACATTGCAGATATCACCTTGGTTAATGAGTAAGTGACTTACAATTAGAGTTTTTCCTACTGGTGAGTCTGGCAGCAATGGACAGGGACTCATGACTGCCATAGCCATGTTGTAGCCACCAAAACCAGTACCCAGCAAGCACAGAATACCCAGCAACACCAGCGAGCTATGAAAAAACAATGAGATGCCACACATGAAAACATCAAACCTAATAGTGTTTATTAGTTAATTATTATAGGCACAATGAAGCAAAGTCACACCACTAATGATCTGATGGTGTAATCACAGTGGATTGAAATTAGATTCTTATTTAAAAAAAAAAAAAAAAAAA